>CM071913.1:35855727-36028007 GCA_036785865.1 Coffea canephora
GAAAGTTCATGCTTATGTGACTTTGATCGCTTATTGGGTGGTATACCACTGGGCTTTAGCTCATTCCTGGTTTATTTGTTTTCCTTACAGGCAAATGAGCACTTTGGAAAGGTCATGATAGTTGAATGAAGTTGAGCTCTTGTACATGTATTTTGATTAGCCTTGAGGGTGTTAACCCTAAGTGTATGGTTTCCCTTAATGGAGGCTTGTATTGGCCTAAATGCACTTGTATGATCTTATGAGATAACTTGTACGCCATTTGGCTTGTAAATGCTGATTTCCAATGTATATATGTTTGGATAATGTTTGGTTGGATTTCGGAGTGCCACGATTTCGTTTTTTTTTATTTTGTGTTTGGCTTATTTGCGGCATTGCAATGTTCGGAACGTTATAGATTGACGTAAACTGTACCGTTAGTCCTGGCGAGAGCTGGGCAGGCAGTCCGCTAACCCCTCTGGTTCGCCTTAGGGGAAGGTGGGGCTGTCACAGGTGGTATCAGAGCCTAGGTTTGAATTAGCCTGGGTATTAGAGGAATGCTTGATCTGAGGGTTTATTGTTTATGGTTTTTAAGCTTATTGATTCTTATTTTTACACTTTTGGTGTAGGATGGACAGTTCCAGTGGACCTAGTGATGGCCCTGCGGCCAAGCGACCCCGTGTAGCGCTTCCGATGATTAAGTACCAGATCCGGCCAAAGGGGCCGTTATTCGTTGGAGCCCGTTTAACCGTCTTCGGCGGTGCGCGTGTAAGGAGAAGTATGCTTACCGAATGCCCGTTTGGCAGTTGTGAAGGAAAGAAAGGAGCTGGCAAAAGCTAATGCCAAGCTTGAGGTTGAGGTGAATCAATTAAAGGCGGCCAATGAGGGGCAAGCCAAAAGGATTGAGGATCTGAAGTACGATGTACTAGAGGCGGAGGATAGAGTCGATGACCTCTGTGCCCAGCTGAGGAGGCGCGTGAGAGCGAGTCTAAGAGGGCTCGGAAGGTGAGGACTCGAGCCGCTGCAATCCTAAACCTCTGTGCCGAGGTGGTGGAAGGAGTGAGCGACAAGGACTCCTGTGCGGGTCTGAGGCTAGGGTTGGATCCACTCCGTCGAGTGGGTCTCATAGCTCATCTTCGGGCTAGGTTATGACTTCTAGAGTTGTTATAGATATTTTGGTCTTGTGTATAGGGCGGATAGGGATAGAGCCTTAGCTAACCGTTTTGGATGTAGAGTTAGCTACGTGGATCTTTTGTGTACGTACGTGCTTTGGCCGTACTTGACTGACTGCTTGTATATATGTTTGGCTTGTATATATGTGTGCTTGTGATCTTGTTTGAAATGCATCGTTATGTGTTAAGTGGAAGTTTATTTGTTACTTACATGCTTTGTTACTGCTTTGGTTTAGTAATTTGCCTAGACCAAGTATACCGTATGGAAGGAACACGGAGTGGTCGGGGACGTGGGCGCGGTATTAGGCAACCCACACCAGTTAGAGAAACGGGGGAAGCTTCTACTGAACCGAATCCTGAACCCCAGATAAACCCCAATGTTCAAATAGCTGCTGCTATGCAGCAAATGACCAACCTACTTGCACAAGTAGTGCAACAACAGGGCCAAAACCCAAACCCCAACCCCGGAAACCCTGGACATCATAATGAGAGTGAAGATAGAGCACTAGAACGTTTCCAAAAGTTCTCTCCGCCAAAGTTTATTGGGGGACCCGACCCTGACGTCGCCGAGAAGTGGCTTGAGAAAATGGTTGATATATTCGCGGCCCTACACTACCCGGACGAACGGCAGGTGACTTTTGCCGTTTTCCAACTCGAGGGAGCTGCCCGTTCCTGGTGGAACGTAATTAGACAGAAATGGGAGCGAGAGCAGACACCAAGGACGTGGGTGAACTTCATTCGGGAATTTAATGCCAAGTTTTTCCCTCCTCTAGTCCAGGAGAGGAAGGAGGACGAGTTTATCCGGCTCCGGCAAGGGGCTCAGACTGTGGCGGAGTACGAGAGCCAGTTTACCCGCCTGTCCAAATTCGCGCCTGAATTAATCATGACTGAGCAACGACGCGTGAGGCGCTTTATTCAGGGCTTGAACGTTGAGATCCAGAAGGACCTTGCGGCGGCTCAAATTACCACGTTTAGCGAGGCTATGGAAAAAGCCCAACGAGTGGAAAGTGCACGGCTACAGGTCCGAAACTTCCAGGCCAAGAAGCGTGGCTTTCCTGGGAGTACGTCTGGACAGGGTGAGAAGAGCACTCCCTCTAAGTTTGGACGGGGCATGGGTGGTGGTCGACAGTCCGGATCAGGCAGAGGGACTCCGTTCAGGGGTGGTCAAGCTGGGCGAGGACCGAGGGGAAACGTTCAGAGTAGCTCGGCTTCTGCACCTCGCGGTCCCTGTGGGCACTGTGGAAAGACAAACCACACCGAGGACAATTGCTGGAGGAAACTGGGGAAATGCCTGCGGTGTGGAAGTGCGGACCATCAACTGGCTACATGTCCGGTCCTGAAACAAGACGGAAAGGGGAGCCAACTACCGTCGAGGACCAATACTGGACCGGCCAAGGGAGACGGATCCAAACCAAAAGTTCCGGCTAGGGTATATTCCTTAGAGCCCCACCAGATCCCAGAGTCTTCCGAGGTGGTGGAAGGTACGATCCCTATATTCCACCGCTTTGCCAAAGTTTTAATTGATCCGGGTGCCACTCATTCGTTTGTTAACCCTAATTTCATGTGTGGCATCGATATAAAACCTGCTAGTTTACCATATGACTTAGAGGTTAGTACACCTACGGGGAATCAACGTTTGGTGACTAGTATAGTTTATAAGGATTGTGATGTATGGGTAGGTGAGCGGAGATTTTTAGGAGACCTGATTAGCTTGTCCATTAAAGGGTACGACGTGATTTTGGGAATGGACTGGTTAGCCAAATATAACGCCCAACTGGACTGTAAAACGAAAATAGTTGAATTTCGCATTCCTGGCGAGGCAACCTTAAGGTTGGATATAAGGGGTAGGTTAGCCTCATCTGCTCTCATTTCGGGCATTCGAGCTAGGAAACTGATAAGTAGAGGGGCGCGAGGCTATTTGGCCTTTCTAATTAATACCCCTACGGATAAGTTAAAAGTGGAAGACGTGGCCGTAGTGAGGGAATTTCCGGATGTGTTTCCTGATGAGTTAGTGGCCTTACCTCCGGAAAGGGAGATAGAATTCCGAATAGATCTTTTACCTGGAACCGCACCTATCTCCAAAACCCCTTACCGAATGGCACCCGCAGAACTAAAGGAGCTTAAGTTGCAATTGCAAGACCTTTTGGAGCGGGGATTCATCCACGAGAGTGAGTCTCCTTGGGGAGCTCCGGTCGTATTTGTGAAGAAAAAGGACGGAACGTTGAGGATGTGTATTGATTATAGGGGGTTGAACAACGTTACGATCAAGAACAAGTATCCACTGCCCCACATCGATGAGTTGTTTGACCAGCTGCAAGGAGCAGTGGTCTTCTCGAAGTTGGATCTCCGACAGCGATACTATCAGTTATTGATAAAGAAGGAGGACATCCCGAAAACTGCTTTCAACTCGAGATACGGGCATTACGAGTTCGCCGTTATGCCCTTTGGATTGACTAATGCTCCCGCCGCCTTCATGGACCTAATGCATAGGGTTTTCAAACCCTACCTGGACCGATTTGTCGTGGTGTTTATTGACGACATTTTGGTCTACTCTAAGTCACGCGAGGAGCACGAGGAGCATTTGAGAGTGGTGTTGCAGACATTGAAGGAACATCAGCTATACGCCAAGTTTAGCAAATGCGAGTTCTGGTTGGAGAAAGTGGCATTTCTAGGGCACGTGATCTCCCACGAAGGTATTGCAGTGGACCCGGCGAAGGTTGAGGCCGTGAAAAATTGGAAGAGGCCAGAAACCCCCACGGAAATTCGTAGCTTCCTAGGGCTAGCGGGGTACTACCGAAGGTTCATTAAGGATTTTTCCAAACTGGCAGGACCTTTAACTGACTTGACAAAGAAACATGGCCAGTTTATTTGGAACGGCCGATGCGAAACGAATTTTCAGGAATTAAAGAAAAGATTGACCATGGCTCCGGTACTGGTCTTGCCAAATGGAGTGGACGGGTTTGCGGTATATGCGGACGCGTCGCGAGAGGGATTGGGATGTGTTTTGATGCAGAACCGGAATGTGATTGCTTTTGCCTCTAGGAAGTTGAAGCTTCACGAGCAGAACTATCCGACTCATGACCTAGAATTAGCCGCTGTTGTGTTTGCTTTGAAAAAGTGGAGGCACTACCTATATGGGGTGACCTTCGAAGTGTTTTCGGATCACAAGAGTCTTAGATATCTTTTCTCCCAGAAGGAACTGAACATGAGACAACGGCGATGGATGGAATTTCTGGAGGACTACGATTGTACAATCAACTACCATCCGGGAAAGGCAAATGTGGTAGCAGATGCCTTGAGTCGTAAAGTGCAAGTGGCAGGGCTAATGATCAAGGAATGGGATTTGCTAGAATCCGTGTGCGAGTGGAAACCCTGTCTTGGGAGCCATAAGGTGATATTTGGCAATATTAGGGTTACATCCACTCTACTGGAACGTATAAAAGAGGCGCAAGGCAAGGATTTGATGGTGCGGAAGTGGAGAGAGAAATTGGAAAAGGGAGAAACAACGGACTTCAATTTGAGTCCTGAGGGTCTTTTGAGATATCGGAACCGAATCGTAGTACCGAAGGAAGAGGTGTTGAAAGAGGAAATTCTGGAGGAAGCTCATAGGTCTAAGTATACAATCCATCCGGGTAGCAGCAAGATGTATCAAGACCTGAAGGGAACTTACTGGTGGGATAATATGAAAAGGGAAATCGCGCAGTACGTGCAGAAATGTCTTATTTGCCAGCAAGTGAAGGCAGAGCATCAAAAACCATCGGGTCTGTTACAACCCTTGGAGATACCCGAGTGGAAATGGGAAAACATCACAATGGACTTCGTATCCGGTTTACCGAGGACGCAAAGAGGACACGATGCCGTTTGGGTGATCGTGGATCGATTAACCAAGTCGGCTCATTTCTTGCCGGTGAACATGAAGTATTCAATGGATCAATTGGCCCGACTGTACATGGACGAAGTAGTAAGACTACACGGTGTTCCTGTGAGCATCGTTTCCGATCGGGATCCACGGTTTGTGTCGCGATTTTGGCAGAAGTTCCAAGAAACCCTGGGGACGAAACTTAATTTGAGCACAACCTATCACCCTCAGACGGATGGCCAGTCGGAACGGACGATTCAGACGCTAGAAGACATGCTGCGAACTTGCATGCTGGACTTTGGAGGCAGTTGGGGTCAGCACATGACCTTGGTGGAGTTCGCGTACAACAATAGCTTCCATTCGTCAATTCAAATGGCTCCGTACGAAGCTCTCTACGGACGCAAGTGCCGCTCACCGATTTACTGGGATGAGGTTGGCGAAAAGAAGGCACTGGACCCGACAACTATTCCATGGATGGAAGAGGCTCACGAGAAGGTCAAGTTGATAAGGCAACGACTTCAAACCGCCCAGAGTCGCCAAAAGAGCTACGCGGATAACCGAAGGAAGGATTTGGAATTTGAAGTTGGAGATCAAGTATTTCTTAAGATCACACCCTTACGAAGTCTTACAGCGGGGAAAGGAAAGAAACTCCCACCACGGTACGTTGGACCCTACAAGATCCTTCAGAGGGTTGGAGCGGTCGCGTATCGATTGGAGCTACCGTCCAGTCTTTCTCGAATCCACGATGTATTTCACGTCTCGATGCTAAAGAAGTACCATCCTGACCCATCTCATGTTTTACAACCGGAAGATATCGAAGTAGATGAATCACTGGCCTATGAGGAGAAACCGGTTCAGGTACTCGATCGAAAAGTCAAAGAACTCAGAAACAAGAAGATTCCGTTAGTGAAAGTGCTTTGGAGAAACCACGGAGTGGAGGAAGCTACATGGGAGATGGAAGAGGAAATGCGAAAGAAATACCCAAACCTTTTCGGGAATTAAGGTGAGAAATTTCGAGGACGAAATTCTTTTAAGGGGGGGAGAGTGTGAGAGCCCGTAAAACCCTAATATTTTTTCCTAGGGTTTATTCCTCCTTAATTGCTTGTTTTTGCATTTTCTGGCTTAGAAATATTTTCTGAGAGGATTTTATGAGCAGTTACAGTTTTAAGATGATTTTTCTAGCATTGGAGAAATTTTAGAAAATTAAGAGTAAATGGTGGACGTGGGACCCACTAGTGCGATAAGTTCGGAAAAATTCGGCCAATAAGGTTAAGTTTCGGATACTGTTAAAAATTTATCGGGTGTTAAGAGATAAGTGGTGTGTGTGAAGTGATTGATGTGAGAGAGAAAAGAAAGATAGGAATGCATTTATGGAGGTGACACATGTCACTTTCTTATTGGTTACCTTTTAAGAAATACTATTCACAAATTTGACTTTCTTGACCAAAGGTTAAATATCTCAAAAAATTACAAAAAAACTCACTCTTCTCTCTTCCCTCTTGGCCGGCCATCCCAAGCTCCACAAGGAAGAAAGCTCTTCAAATTTTAAGCTTCCACTTGGTGCAAATCAACCAAAATCAATTGTTTCCATCCATTTCACTCCATAGGAACTTTGCTTCTAGTGTTAATAAGTGTATTGGTGAGGTTTGTTTGAAGATCAAAGGTGTCCAATATCTCTCTCTCTCTTGTTTCTTGGTAAGTGAAGCTTGAAACACCCTACTACCTCTAATGATGCTTAATTAGTGCTTAATGGAGGCATGAGAGTTGAAATATATGATTTGTTTCTTGATTTGGTTTGTTTTGGTGAAGTTTTTATTTTATTGGGAATTTTTCTGGTTTAATATGATCTTGATGTTGGGGGCTTGTATGATGAATTGTAATGGTTGGAAATGGCTCTAGTGGATGTGAAATGTGGTTAAATGCAATCAATTTTGGATTTGGTGTGAAATTGGAAAAGTTAGGGTTCTTGAACCCCAAATCTGTCCGGTTTTAGATCACTGGGTTAGAGGCCGAATTAGACTTTGCTCAAAACATGAAAGTTGTTGGTATTGATGTGATGTAGATGCCTGTAAAATTTCAGGTCATTTGGATTAATGTGGAATGAGATATGACGAAATTACTGTAGCTGTTCTGATTTGGACAGAATGCGAAAACTGCGATAGTAATTGGCCATTTTGACTGGAATTGGTATGGATTTTGGATTTGGTGTCTTCTGATGAATTGTAGCTGAGGGTCTTAGCTAACATATGCCTTTGGAATTTCGGCATTTTGACTTGTATGGACTGAGATATACCGATTACAGTTTTCTGTGTTTTGCAAACCTGTTTTGGTAATTCTGGTATAGTATTTGGCATTTTCGACCTAGTTAAGCTAGGAACTGGATTGAGTGGTCTTCTACATTATTGTAGCCCTGTTCCATAGCTTCGAAACGGTGGGTCTTACACCCCCAACCGATATTTGTAGTGAGAGTTGTACCATTACCGCATAATGAGTGTAAAACAGTTTTCTATTTGGGGCCAAGACTAAGGCCATTTTTCTAAATTCTGGTTTGCTATTATGCTCATTTATGTATATGAAACCCTACTGGGGTTGTGTTTAGCGTTGCTATATGACTCGTTATCGAGTCTCATTGTATGTGTTATATGTTCTAGGGCTTGAAGATAGTGCACGACGGCTTGGTGATCGTGGTACATGAAATACCACTTACTTGCTTGGTGAGTATACCACTCACTAAATTGTTATTATGTGGCTTTGTTAAATGTTTATGTGATGCCTTGAAGGCTTACTTGCATATTGGAATTGATTAAGGTGAGGGTGTACTTGACCGCCCTCACCTCTTTTGATATTGTCACTGAATGACTACCGTTTTATTGCATTACTGAACTTGATATATTGGTTGATGAATTCCATTTCATGGAAACTGAATTGATGTCGTTTGGATGATGTCCAACGGCCTTATTGCATTACGGAGCTCAACCCCGTTTGGTAGTCAATTGGATCGAGCCGGCAAGGGCTTGGTCGTTAAGATTGAATTGCCACGGGGACTGTACTGGGGAACCTTGTGGTAATGAGACCCTTGGTTCCGGTAAACTCGAGTATTACCAAAATATTACTGAATGGAGTGCGGGCCCGGTTGGGGTATGATAGGTGGAAGGAATGGAAGTAAAGTGTGGTCTACGGTTTGGTACTTTTAACATTGACGGAGGGTCAATGGGGTTGGATCAAGATTACAAGCGTGGAATTGGGCTCTTGAGAGCCAACCGTATCCTTTTACCGTTTTGCTTTATCGCTTATTTGCGTACTTCAAATGAAAGTTCATGCTTATGTGACTTTGATCGCTTATTGGGTGGTATACCACTGGGCTTTAGCTCATTCCGTGTTATTTGTTTTCCTTACAGGCAAATGAGCACTTTTGGAAAGGTCATGATAGTTGAATGCAAGTTGAGCTCTTGTACATGTATTTTGATTAGCCTTGAGGGTGTTAACCCTAAGTGTATGGTTTCCCTTAATGGATGGCTTGTATTGGCCTAAATGCACTTGTATGATCTTATGAGATAACTTGTACGCCATTTGGCTTGTAAATGCTTATTTCCAATGTATATATATGTTTGGATAATGTTTGGTTGGATTTCGGAGTGCCACGACTTTCGTTTTTTTTTATTTTGTGCTTTTGGCTTATTTGCGGGCATTGCAATGTTCGGAACGTTATAGATTGACGTAAACTGTACCGTTAGTCCTGGCGAGAGCTGGGCAGGCAGTCCGCTAACCCCTCTGGTTCGCCTTAGGGGAAGGTGGGGCTGTCACATGGAGCCTGGTCAATGTCCAGGAAAGGTTGAATGAACGAACGAACGAGCGAGATTTTTATTGACAAATGAAAAATGCATTTTCAAATGAATGAAGGAAAGGGGAATGACAGGAGAACGAGCGAATGAACGAACGAACGTATCCTTTTCATGTATGGTTTCTTGTAAATGTTGTAATTGTTTCTTGACTTATCGTTTGATTTATGACATCATTGAAATGAACTATTGTGAAACCGATTTGATTACTGATTTTACTGGTTACTCGCTGAGCTTTTAGCTCACCCCAAAACTATTTTATTCCCCTCCACAGGGCTCAAGGCGAAGGAAGGACTTGTAGTACTTATTCACGTGACTGGATGGCATATATCTTGTACAGTTTGGATTTGGAATCATTTGATGTATAGTTTGGGGAATCGTCTCCGCTTCGCTTATAACATGTAATTATTGGAGAGTTTGATGTAATTTTTGAGATTTATATTGTAATCTGTTTGAGGAATGTAGTGAACGACTGAGTCCCGGTGAGAGTTGGGCAGGCGGTCCGCCGAACCTTGGGGTACGCCCTAGGGGGAGGTGGGGCCGTCACAGGTTTGCTCTGTTAGCCTTGTGTCCTCTCCAGTTGTTTAAATTCATTGCAGCTCAACTTACAGGATGCATTATCTTCTGCAGAGCCATTAAATAAAATAAAACTTTTGCAATTTAGCCACTATATATCAAATGAAACTATTAACATGTGAATTGGTCACATACTCTCGTGTTTAAAATTATTTTGAAAAAATAGAGGTGTAATTATGTAAAGAGGGAAGATATATCACAATACCAAAGAGATTCATTGAAACAAAAATATACTGTAGAGAATTGTTATAACAGCTAATGCTTCTACAAAGGAGTCCTTGTACTTTCAGGGATGCTGTGTTGCTGCAACCTAAGGGTTTATTTTGCCATTTTGATTTAAAATCATTCTAAAACATTAAGCTAGCAAAAGGGGAGTCTGGTATTTATGCCCATATGAATTGACATAATCCTTTTAACTTCAGAATCAAGGGCTAATGTTTTTCTTTTGCTTTTCACGTCTCCTGGATGACCCAGTTCTCCTTGAATCTTTGTCTCAGGTTGACATGATTTTAAACAAGTTCACTTTTTTCTTCATGAATTACTCATTTCATCTAAGTCACTTGCTTGAAAGATATCAGGGATCTCAAGAACTCATCCATCTTTACACAGGAGGTACTAGCCCTCTTTGATTTTAATACTCAAAAGCTAATGGAAGTTCCTAACAAACATGTATAAATATAGCTTCTCAAGAAAGGTCTCCAAATAGGCAGCATCTGCTTACAACTAGATAATTATCACGCAAGATTTAACAATCTTATGCTTGTTAAATGATACAAATGCTATACAACACACTAAATGATGTGCTATGTCGTAATTTTAGCTCCCTGGTACTCCTGAACAACTTTTGTCCTTATCAAGGCTATGCATAGTTTATATGGAAGATACACCACAACCACATTTTACCATCCCATTGTAACAAGCAAACAAAGTACAAAAATTGCTCTAGAATTTTCTCTTGCCACAAGCAATAGGATAACACACTTCTTTTTACCATCTCAAACATCAGTTATTTGCAGAATAAACACAATGAACAAGTTGATTGGCACAAACAGCTCATATCATCTAGATAACGAGTATCAACTTAGAATAGTTTTTAATGAAGGTAACACTTCTCCTACCAACCAGACATCACAGATAAAGTAGATCTTTGTGTGGCTCAATTTAGTGACAGCCAAAGTTATAAAACTCACAAGATCATGTAGTTAACATCATATGCTTTATAAGATTAGACATCAATAGTAACATTAGGTGTGAGAGCCTGTAATTTTTTTTAAGTACTAAGTTTTATTTTTCTTTTAATTGCACGTTTTTCCACATTTTATTGATTTGAAAAATTGTGAAAATAATTTTTATGAGTAAATATAGTTTTTAGATGATTTTTCTAGTATCGAATAGTTTTTGAGAAAATAAGAGCGTATATCGGACGTGGGACCCACTAGTGCGAAAAGTTCGGAAAAATTCGGCCAACTAGGTTAAGTTTTGGATACTGGAATTAATTTACCGGGTGTTATGAGATATTTAGAGGTTACCAAGTGGTTGGTGTGAGATAGACAAAAAGTTAGGCAAGTAATTAATGAAAGTGACAAGTGTCACTTTGTGAGTGGTTGCAACTTTTGACTACTATTCATGCTTTTACCATTTGGTTAAAATATCTCAAAAATTACCAAAAATTCACTCTTTTCTTCTCCATCTTGGTCGGCTCTCTCTTTCTCTCTCTCTTACTCTAAGCACAAGGAAGAAAACTCTTCAAGTTTGCTCCAAATCGTCAAAACCAACCATTGAAACTTGCAATTTCTCCATAAAACCTCTTCAATTAGAGTTTGTGAGTTGTTGTGTGGAGTTATTTGGGAAGCTAGGAGGACCTATTGCTCTCTCTCTCTTGTTTCTAAGGTGAGTTGTGAAGAACCACCCTCCTCCCTTAATTGATGCTTAAATCATGATTAGTGGTGGTATGAGATGCAATATTATGGATTAGTTCTTGATTTGTGGTTGAAGTGATGAAATTTTATTATTTTTGGAGATTTTTCTGTTTTAATATGAACATGATTGTGTGGCCATCTATGATGATTGGAAATGGTATATAATGATTCTAGAAGGTAGAAAAAGTGGTTAATTGCAACAAATTTCTGGTTTGGAAGAAATTTCAGAAAACTAGGGTTTGAGTGGGAACATTCTGCCCGAATTTATAGCTCCTAGTTAGAGGCCGAATTGGCCTTAGCTTAAAACATGAAAGTTGTAGGGAATGACATTTTAGAGGTGGCTACAAAATTTCAGGTCAATCGGAGAAGTGTAGAATGAGCAAATTCGAAATTACCCTTGCTGTCCTGGTTTTATCCGAATGTAAGAATTGCGCCTGTAATTGGTTGTTTTGGCTGGAATTGCTTTGGAATTGTGTGAGAACCCGTAATTTTCATTTTCTAGATTTCTCGTATTTTTATGGCTTGTTTTCTGCATTTTTGTGATTAAAAAAATTTCTAGATAATTTTAAGGAGCAGATATAATTTTTAGATGCTTTTTCTAGTATCGAATGGATTTTGAGAAATTAAGAGCGTATACCGGACGTGGGACCCACTAGTGCGAAAAGTTCGGAAAAATTCGACCAACCAGGTTAAGTTTTAGATACTGGAGTTAATTTATCGGGTGTTAAGAGATAAGTAGGGGTTGCAATTTGGATTGATATGAGAGAGACAAGTTAGGTAGGTATTTAATAAAAGGTGACAAGTGTCACTTGGCTATTGGTTGGACCATTTGACTACTATTGCATGTCTTACCAATTGACTTAAATATCTTAAAAATTCACCAAAAATCCCTCATTCTTCTCTTCCTATTGGCCGAATCTCTTAAGCAAGGAAAGAATGAAAACTCTTCAAGATTTTGGCTTCCATCTTGCTTCAATCAACTTACTCAACCATCCAACCTTGATTTTGCTCCATAAAACCACTTAAGGAAGTGTTGGTGAGTTGTTGTGTGGAATTATTTGGAAAGCTAAGGTGACCAATACCTCTCTCTCTCTCTTGTTTTAAGGTAAGTTGTGAAGAACCACCCTCCTCCTTTAATTGATGCTTAAATCATGCTTAGTGGCAGTAGAAGATGCAAGTTTGTGGATTAATTCTTGATTTGTGGTTGAAATGATCAAGTTTTATTATTTTTGGGAATTTTTCTGTTTTAATATAAGCATGATTGTGTGGCTATCTATGATGATTGGAAATGGTCTATAATGACTTAAGGAGGTGGGAAAAGTGATTAATTGCAACCAATTTCTGGTTTGGAAGAAATTTCAGAAAACTAGGGTTCTTGAGGGAGCATTCTGTCCGAAATTTTAGGTCCTAGATAGAGGCTGAATTGGCCTTGGATTAAAACATGAAATTTGTAGGGAATAACATTTTACAGGTGGCTACAAAATTTCAGGTCAATCGGAGTAGTGTAGAATGAGATAAGTCAAAATTACTATTTCTGTTCTGGTTTTACCCGAATTGGAGAATTGCGCCTGTAATTGGTTGTTTTGGCTGGAATTGCTTCCGAATTAGTTGTTGAGGCCTTCTGATGAAATTTAGCCCTGTTCCTTAGTTTTCATCTGGTTTTGGAATTTCTGGATTTGGACTTGTAGAGCCTGAGTTATGATGTTTCCGCTAGAATGCGTTTTGGTGAATCTGTTTTACATTTTTGATGTAGTATCTTGCATTTTTGACCTGTTTGCACTCACAACTGGGTTGAATGACCTTCTGTGATGTGGTAGCCCTGTCTTTTAGGTTCGAGATGGTGGGTCTTGCACCCTCATCCGATAATCGTAGTGAAATTGGTGCCATTACCGCAAAGTGAGGACAAAAAACTGTTTTTTTCAGGGCCAAAGTTAATTGCATTTCCGAATTTTCTGGTTTCCTCTAATGTTTGTATATGCTTAGGGAACCCTGTTTTGGTAGTAGATAGAATTGGTTTATGACTTGTAATCGAGTATTATTGTGGTTATTTGAATAGTTTAGGGCTTGACTTTCATATCCGGACATTTCTTAGTTAAATTTTGTACTTGAATGCCATTAAGCCTAGTGAACGGCTTTTGGGAATGAGATTATTTTTGTACGAGATGTTGGGACTGATTTGAGGAAATAATGAAGCCATGATGGCTGGAAAATAGGTAAACACAAGGGATATGCTGCCGAAATTTTACTTGAAGGCTAGTTGGATTTACTTGAGTTTTGAGCGAAGGGCTTTTGGGTTGTTTGAGCCTAGGTCTTCATGTTACCTTTTCGTTCCAAAAATCATGTTTTGCACCTTGCTTTAGTAATTATTTGGCGAGGCATACGACTGGTAGTCGAGCCTCACATGTGCATTCTGTATACTCAATTTTGAAAGTGGAACCTTCAATTGTTTTCCTTGGATTATTTTAGGGTTTATTGGTGATTAAAGCTCTCTTTTGGGAGGTATCTGCACTGACCCTGGTGAGTGTACTACTCACTTGTGTGTTACTATATGGCTTTGAATGTAACTTGCTTGAAGTGAATTGAATGTGACTTGATTGCAGTGAAAGTGTACTTTATCACTCTCACTTATATGCCTTATATCATTGTTGTCATCTTATTGTAATGTTACATGAAATGAAAGTACTCGACTTGGTGTCGATTGGGCGAGTATCCAACGACTACAAATGTTATCAATGAGCTCAACCCCATTGGTAGTTGATTTAATCGAGCCGGAGAGGGTTTGGTCGTGCCAATTAATGAACCTTGGGTAAAGTTATATGGAATCTTGTAGTATGCGAGACTCTCGATTCCGGTATACTCGAGTAATACCAAAGTGCAAGTGTTTGGAGTTCGGGCCCGGTAGGGGGATGTTAGGTGGAAGGAGTGGAGGTAAAGTGGAGTCTACGGTTGGTTACTTTTGAACATTGACGGAGGGTCAATGACGTCCGATCAAGAAATGCAAACGAGGAAAGGGCTCTTGAGAGCCATCTGTATATTTGAAGTGTGCCTTTGCTTATTTTACTAAATTGAATGAAAACTTGATGCTTATATGCACTTGGGTGCGTAAGTGATAGTATCTCACTGGGCAATTAGCTCACACCGTTCTTTTGTTTTCCTTACAGGAATATGACTCTTTTTGGAATGAATCTTGATAGATGGTTACCGAATGAACTAGATGTACATTTCTTTTGTATTGTATATGAAGGGAAACCCTAAATGTATCTTTAGGGCCGATTTCACTTTCAATTTGGCAAACCGTGTATATATTCACTTTTGAAAACTTTTGTATGCTGCTTTGGGTTGTAATTGCTCAAATTCCATATGTGAATGTTACTTGATAGTTGGTTGGGTTCTGACGGGTCGGTTACTATTCATGGCCGACTCCGAATTTCATTTTTTTTTAATTTTGGGTTATTTTGCCCTTCTGCCTTGTTTACGCGCGTTATAAGTTCCGGAACAAAATAGATCGCTCTAAACTGCACCGTTAGTCCTGGCGAGAGCTGGGCAGGCAGTCTGCTAACCTCTTTGGTTCGCCTTAGGAGAAGGTGGGGCTGTCACAGGTGGTATCAGAGCCAGGTTCGCGTGGTCTCTGAGCGGAGTGAGCTTGGGCCAAGTGGTGTTATGGTCCTGATTTCATGGATATGTCTAAGTGCTCATTTGAGCGTAAGTTATGAACGGGGCATGTTATAAGTGTAAAAATCTTTATTATGGAACTTGAGGATGACAGATAAGTATGTCGGGTAGGAAACTTTAGTATGGATGATTTACGCTTGGGACCGGCCGGCTCGAGTTGTGAATTATCTTAAATGGGATTCTTGCTCCCGGATACGAAAGTGATGAGAGTCTAGGTTAGAAAGAATTGGGCGAACTAGAAATTGCGATTCTATGGATGACTTTGTATGTACCTGACTGACTGTTCTGTATACATGTTGATCCTGTTATGTGTTCTCTGTATATGTTTTATGTGTTTAAATGCTCGACGAGGGAGTTGAGTAGTTAATTGTTCTTGTTTACTTGTTCCTGTTTAGTGCTGCGAAGGAGGGGTTAGGTGCCCTTTAACAGTATATTTATTTTGTGACCTAGATCGACTTAGATTGTATGGAAGGCACATGTAGTGGACGGGGGCGTGGGCGCGGGAATAGGCAACCTACGCCAGACCGAGGTGCTGGGGAAACCTCCTCTGGACCCTATCTTGAACCGAGAGTTGATCCCAATGTACAGATAGCTACCGCTATGCAGCAAATGACAAACTTGCTGGCACAAGTGGTGCAGCAACAAGGCCAGAATCCAAATCCTAATCCAGGAAACCCTGGAAACCCTGGCAATCATGTTGAGAGCGAAGACAGAGCTCTTGAACGATTTCAAAAGTTTGCTCCACCCAAGTTCATTGGGGGACCCGATCCGGATATTGCCGAAAGGTGGCTCGAAAAGATGGTCGATATTTTCGCCGCCCTGCACTATACCGAAGAACGGCAGGTGACTTTTGCCGTTTTCCAGCTGGAAGAGGCGGCCCGCTCCTGGTGGAATGTCATTCGACAAAAATGGGAGTGGGAACAAACGCCCAGGACTTGGGTAAATTTTATGAGGGAGTTTAACGCGAAATTCTTCCCTTCTCTGGTTCAGGAGAGGAAGGAAGATGAGTTCATCGACTCCGCCAAGGAGTTCAATCGGTGGCGGAATACGAAAGCCAGTTCACCCGCCTGTCCAAATTTGCGCCTGAGTTGATTGTGACGGAGCAATGACGAATTAGGCATTTTATCCAGGGCCTAAACGTTGAGATTCAGAAGGACCTCGCAGTGGCTCAAATTATTGCTTTTAGCGAGGCCGTTGAGAAGGCCCAAAATCCCCGAACAGACTACCGTGGTTCGTTATCTAATCGTCCAGGCCCTTGCCGGCCCGACTCGAATAACTTAGCCACAGGATTGAGCTCATAGGTCATAGAAATCCGAACAGATGCAGACACAGATAACAGATTCAAATTTTACATAGTAAATTGGGATATGAACAGACTAGAGAACGAGTGTGATAAAGTACACCCTCGTCTCGAACAAATAAACAGATTGCAGAGCAGAAATCAAGTTAAACAGCAATGGAGGGGAGTGGTACACTCACCGGCTCAACTTCAAAAGTTTTTACTTCAGATTGGCCTTAATCGCCAAGAAACCCTAAAATAACCAAAATAAACCAATTGAAGGTTTCACATCCGTAATCGAGTAAACACAATGCACATGAGGCTCGACTACTAGTCGTATGCCTCGCCAAATAAATACTAGTGCGAGGGTGGAAAACATGATTTTCTTGGAACTAAAAGATAACATGAAGACCTAGGCGCCAAACAACCCAAAAGCCTTTTATTTCTATCAAGAGGCAAATCCAACTTAAAGAGCCAAACGGCCTAGAAAATTGGGCAGCACTTCCCCTGGATTCCTTACTTTTCCAGCCATTAAGGCTTCATTATTTCCTCAAATCAGTCCCAACATCTCACACAAAAGTCATCTCATTTCCCAAAAGTCATTCACTAGGCTCAAAGTAAAAGTTAACTAGGAAATGACCGGAATAAAAGTAAGCCTTAAAACATGTAAGCAAGTACAATGAGACTCGATAACGAGTCATAAAGCCATGCCAACCACAACCCCAATAAGGTTTCATATGCATAATTAAGCATAGTAACAAACCAGAAAATCAGGAAATGTAACTCATTTGACCCAACAACAAAAACAGTTTTGGCCTCCTAATGCGGTAATGGCACAAAATACGCTACGGTTATCGGATGAGGGTGTAAGACCCACCATATCGAAGCTAAAAGACAGGGCTACAACAATGTAGAAGGCCACTCAGTCCAAATCCTAGCACAACTAGGTCAAAAAATGCAGAATACCACAACCTGAACAGTAATTGCAGGTTTACAAATCACACAAAACTGTAATCAGTATAACTCGGTCTATACAGGTCCAAATGCATTGATTCCAAAGGCATATGGTAGCTAAGACATCCCTCTACATTTCATCAGAAGACACCAACAACAAAATCCAAACCAATCCCAGCCAAAACAACCCATTTCAGACGCAGTTCACGCATTCTGATCACCCAGAACAGCAACAGTAAAATCGACATATCTCATTCTACATTACTCTAAATGACCTGAAATTTTACAGGTACCTCCAACACATCAATACCTACAACTTTCATGTTTTGACCCAAGGCCAATTCGGCCTCTAACTAGGTGCTAAAAATTCGGACAGATTGTGCAACCCAAAAACCCTAACTTGCTGAAATTTTTCCCAAACCCGAAATTGGTTGCAATTGTTCACTTTTCCCACCTCCTTAAGTCATTATATACCATTTCTAATCATCCTAGATAGCCACACAATCATGCTTATATTAAAACAGAAAAATCCCCAAAAATAATAAAACTTCATCATTTCAACCACAAATCAAGAATTAATCCACAAAATTGCCCCTTATGCCACTACCAAACATAAATTAAACATCATTAGAGGGAGGAAAGGGGTTCATCATGACTTACCTTAGAAACAAGAGAGAGAGAGCTATTGATCACCTTAACTTTCCAAAAAACTCCACCAAACAACTCACAAACACTAAGTGAAGAGGTTTTATGGAGTAATTGCAAGATCAAATTGTTGAATGGTTCACCTTGAGCAAGATTGAAGCTAAAACTTGAAGAGTTTCTTGCTTCCTTTTGGAGAGAGAGGGCCGGCCATATGAGGAGAAGAAAATGGTGAATTTTGGTGATTTTTGAAGATATTTAACAACTTGGTCAAAATGTCAAAAAGCATGAATAGTTGTCATAAGTCCTAGCCAATGTAGTGATGACACTTGTCACCTCTTAAATGCAATCTTATCTTTCTTTTCCTCCCACATCAATCATTTCACACACTCTACTTATCTCTTAACGCCCGATAAATTTTACACAGTCCTTATTGGCCGAATTTTTTCCGAACTTCTCGCACTAGTGGGTCCCACGTCCATAATCTCTCCGTAATTTTTCAAAAACTCTCCAATACGAGAAAAATCATCTAAAAACTATAATTATTCATAAAATTTATCTAGAAAATTTTCCGGATACAGAAAGTGCAGAAAACAAATCATTGAAAATACGAAACCTAGAAATATAATAAAACCTAGAAATTGGAAAAATTACGGGTTCTCACATGCACTACCGATTGAACGCACCACTTGACCACCACTTTCTTACCACCAATTACTAGTGCAGTTTTCGCATTCTGATCAACCCAGAACAGCAACAGTAAAAACGCCATATCTCACTCTACACTAATCCAAATGACCTGAAATTTTGAAGGCACCTCAAACACATCAATACCTACAACTTTCATGTTTTGAGAAAAGTCCAATTCGGCCTCTAACCCTATGATCCAAAACCGGACAGAATTAGGGGTTATCAAACCCTAACTTTTCACAATTCACTCCAAACCCAAAATTAGTTGCTATTATCACCAATTTACACCCACATGAGTCATTACTCCTCATTATCAACCATCATAGATGACCACAACATCCCATTCATATTAAACCAGAAAATTCATCATAAAATTGAAAACTTCACCAAAACACTTCAAATCAAGAAATAAATCACATAATCCATCACTTTAGCCACTACTAAGCATAACTTAAGCATCATTAGGTGTAGGAGTATGTTCAATAATCACTTACCTAGTATACAAGAGAAGTAGAGATGTTGGATACCTTAGCTCTTCAAACAAACTTCACTAAACTACTTACTAGCACCCAAGGGAGGAATTTTATGGAGTGGAATCTAGTTTAGGCATTTGTTTTGGAAGATTGAACCAAATGGAAGCTTGAAAATTGATGAAGTTCTCTTCCTTCTTGAGCTTGAGAGGGCCGGCCACCAAGGGGAAGAAATGGTGAATTTTTGTGCAATTTTTAAGATATTTACTTAATTAGTCAAAAGGTCAAAATAGTGAATAGTAAGTCATAAAGTCCAACCAATGTCATGGTGACACTTGTCATCCCCATAAATGCATCCTCATCTTTCTTTTCCCTCTCACATCAATCAAATCTCACTCTCTACTTATCTCTTAACACCCGATAAATTTTACACAGTATCCGAAACTTAACCTTATTGGCCGAATTTTTCCGAACTCTTCGCACTAGTAGGTCCCACGTCCAATATATATTCTTAATTTTCTAAAAACTCACCAATGCTAGAAAAATCATCTAAAAACTATAACTGCTCATAAAATTTACCAGGAAAATATTTCTAAGCCAGAAAATGCAGAAAACATGTCTTTAAAGGAAACAAAACCCTAGAAAAATTTATTAAGGTTTTTTTTTTTTTTTTTTACGGATTCTCACACTTTTTCCACCGCATCACTAAAGGCATTAAGTTGGGCTACCGCCAGATCCTTTTGAATTTCTACGTTCAAGCCCTGGATAAAACGCCTTATTCGCCGCTGCTCGGTCATGATGAGTTCGGGCGCAAATTTGGATAGGCGGGTGAATTGGCTCTCATATTCCGCCACAGTTTGAGGTCCTTGGCGGAGTCGAATGAACTCGTCTTCCTTCCTCTCCTGAACTAGAGGAGGGAAAAACTTCGCATTGAACTCTCTGATGAAGTTCACCCAAGTCCTAGGTGTCTGTTCTCGTTCCCACTTCTGCCGAATTACGTTCCACCAGGAACGGGCTGCCCCCTCAAGCTGGAACACGGCAAAAGTCACCTGCCGTTCGTCAGGGTAGTGTAGGGCTGCAAATATATCCACCATCTTTTCAAGCCATCTTTCGGCAACGTCTGGGTCAGGTCCCCCAACAAACTTTGGCGGAGCAAACTTTTGGAATCGTTCGAGAGCTCTGTCTTCGCTCTCGATATGGTTACCAGGGTTTCCAGGGTTAGGGTTTGGGTTTTGGCCCTGTTGCTGCACCACTTGTGTGACGACCCCACTTCTCCCAAGGGCGAACCCAAGGGTATCGGCGGGCCGCCTGCCTAGCTCGCGCCAGGACTCAAAACTTAAAGTTCGAAAGAGCACTAAAAACAATATATACAATCCCAAAAGAGTTATAATTACATTCTCCAAAAGTATCGAGTCAAGCCACCAAAACAAAAACAAACATCCTAACTGTTCAACTATTACAAGCCAAACTAACTATACTAGTATACGAGCCAAAAGTCCCCGCGTCGGCCCCTGCTAAGGAAAACAAAAGGAATGGGGTAAGCTATATGCTTAGTAAGTAAACAGGGGCGAAAGCATAAATTTCACGTAACAGTTACACAATAAGAGTAAAGCAAAAGCAGAAAAGTAACATCACATAATAAGGATACAGGTGGCTCCAAAGCCAACTCATGTGCCATGCGTGATCTCCTGCCGACACTCCGTCGACTGCAAATAATAGTCCGTAGAACTTCACTTGTACACCCACCGACACCTTATCACCCTCACTGGCCAGTCACCTCACAAACTTGCCCGGGCGAACGAAATCACAAACTTGAGCTTGAGTCACAAGCTCGGGTCACAAACTTGGTCACCTTCTCGGTGAACCGGATTCACAAAATTGGTTCATAAAATGAACCTACAAACTTGGTGACCTCAGACTAAGTTGGACTGCCTTCGACCAAGCCCTAACCGGCTCGAATAGTCCAACCAGGTCAAGAGTTCGCCCCAAACTCACAAA
The DNA here is from genome assembly GCA_036785865.1 of Coffea canephora. Taxonomy (NCBI): domain Eukaryota; kingdom Viridiplantae; phylum Streptophyta; class Magnoliopsida; order Gentianales; family Rubiaceae; genus Coffea; species Coffea canephora. Next base: position 35,876,774 of record CM071913.1, read on the forward strand.
CTTCACAAAATTATTCAAAATCACAAACTTTGCAAACTTCACAACCTTTATTCGAAAGTCGCCCCGAGCCACAAGCTCAAGGGTTTTGGTTCCAAAAGGTTCATATACATATGCCAAGTACAATTATACATTCAAATTAGGGTTTAGGTCGAGTGCGATAAAGTACACCCTCGCCTAAGTGCCCTTTTCACATATCTCAAACACATAGCAAAGAAAACACACCAAACCGGCCTGAATACTTACTAAGCATATAGCTTACCCATTCCTTTTGTTTTCCTTAGCAGGGGCCGACGCGGGGACTTTTGGCTCGTATACTAGTATAGTTAGTTTGGCTTGTAATAGTTGAACAGTTAGGATGTTTGTTTTTGTTTTGGTGGCTTGACTCGATACTTTTGGAGAATGTAATTATAACTCTTTTGGGATTGTATATATTGTTTTTAGTGCTCTTTCGAACTTTAAGTTTTGAGTCCTGGCGCGAGCTAGGCAGGCGGCCCGCCGATACCCTTGGGTTCGCCTTTGGGAGAAGTGGGGTCGTCACAGTTGGTATCAGAGCTTAGGCTTCAGATCTCTGTAGTGTATCCTAGGCTGAAAGTTTAGGATGCCGGACTGTGGGATTTGATTTTATTTGAAAGTTAAGCAATTGAGGGATAAAACCTATAGCTGCTTCGCGTGGTCTCTGCGCGGGGTGAGCCTGGATGAAGTGGTGAATAAGTATGAAGGACTAGATGCTCGGTCAAGCATAAGTTATGGATCATAAATGTTATAGGCCTTAAATCTTTCTCATGGTATCTGAGGACCATAGGTAGGTTCGTCAGGTAGGAATTTCGATTGTAGATAGATGAAATGCTCAAGCCTGTTTTGAACATCAGATTTGGTACGTCTTTTAGTTTAGCTTCTGCCCGTGATCTTTCGGTTTTGATACAGTACGATTTGGGTGTCAACTCCTTCATAAGAAATTTAGATCTTGGTCTCAGCTTCGAAACGGTATAAAGTACGTTGAAATCTGAGTTCCGTAGCTCCGGTTTTGATCAAAACAATATCGATCGTCAGAACTGCCCGGTATTTGGACAGTTCTGACGGGTATTTTGGCACTCGATTTTCGTTCTGTTCTGAATGGATTCAGGTCTTGGCCAAAACATGAAAGTTTTAGCCTTATGTCCCAGCTTTCTAACGCCTTTGGAATTTCTTGATTTCGATTTCTGAGCCATGAGTTACGGCCTTGTAAACAGGGCCTGTTTGGTAACTCGCAATGAAACAGCTGGCACAATTTCGTGCATTTTTGACCTATATCTATTGAGATCTGGGTTGAGATGTCTAAAGGGAAGTTGTAGCCCTTCCTCTTAGCTTCGCAACGGTACCTCATGTACCTTGATCCGACACTCCTAGCCTAACTTTTGACCAAAACGGTTTGAGATGGCAGATTTGGCCGTCCCGTTTGCCGTTCCGCGCGCGCGCGTGTGCCATTTTTGTCGTTTCCGCACTTGCGCGTGCCAATTTTGCCGTTTTGCTTGTTTTAAGTACGTTAGTTGCCGTTTGTGATATATTGTGACATAATCTTCGATTTCAGACAGTGGTGAGCTAGGCGGAGCCGGTGGGGCCCACTACTAGCCAACACACAAAGTGAATTCCGCCTTTGTACTACTTTTGGTATTTTGAGTAAGTATTCAGGCCGGTTTGGTGTGTTTTCTTTGCTATGTGTTTGACATATGTGAAAAGGGCACTTAGGCGAGGGTGTACTTTATCGCACTCGACCTAAACCCTAATTTGAATGTATAATTGTACTTGGCATATGTATATGAACCTTTTGGAACCAAAACCCTTGAGCTTGTGGCTCGGGGCGACTTTCGAATAAAGGTTGTGAAGTTTGCAAAGTTTGTGATTTTGAATAATTTTGTGAAGTTTGTGAGTTTGGGGCGAACTCTTGACCTGGTTGGACTATTCGAGCCGGTTAGGGCTTGGTCGAAGGCAGTCCAACTTAGTCTGAGGTCACCAAGTTTGTAGGTTCATTTTATGAACCAATTTTGTGAATCCGGTTCACCGAGAAGGTGACCAAGTTTGTGACCCGAGCTTGTGACTCAAGCTCAAGTTTGTGATTTCGTTCGCCCGGGCAAGTTTGTGAGGTGACTGGCCAGTGAGGGTGATAAGGTGTCGGTGGGTGTACAAGTGAAGTTCTACGGACTATTATTTGCAGTCGACGGAGTGTCGGCAGGAGATCACGCATGGCACATGAGTTGGCTTTGGAGCCACCTGTATCCTTATTATGTGATGTTACTTTTCTGCTTTTGCTTTACTCTTATTGTGTAACTGTTACGTGAAATTTATGCTTTCGCCCCTGTTTACTTACTAAGCATATAGCTTACCCCATTCCTTTTGTTTTCCTTAGCAGGGGCCGACGCGGGGACTTTTGGCTCGTATACTAGTATAGTTAGTTTGGCTTGTAATAGTTGAACAGTTAGGATGTTTGTTTTTGTTTTGGTGGCTTGACTCGATACTTTTGGAGAATGTAATTATAACTCTTTTGGGATTGTATATATTGTTTTTAGTGCTCTTTCGAACTTTAAGTTTTGAGTCATGGCGCGAGCTAGGCAGGCGGCCCGCCGATACCCTTGGGTTCGCCCTTGGGAGAAGTGGGGTCGTCACAACTTGTGCTAGCAAGTCTGTCATTTGCTGCATAGCAGCAGCTATTTGAACATTGGGGTCAACCCTAAGTTCAGGGTTTGGTCCAGATGAGGTTTCCCCAGTACCCCTTTCAAGTATAGGTTGCCTATTTCCACGCCCACGGCCCCGTCCACTCCGTGTACCTTCCATGAGTTTTACTTGGTCTAGGCAATAATACTAAACCAAAATAAGCACGATGCATGTAAGTAACACTCAAAACTTTTATGATAACACACATTTATACATTCCAAACAAGATCAAACATATATATACAAGCCGGTCAAAATTAAGCCACACACATACATACAGCCAGTTAAGTCAAGTACAAACATAGACGATCCACCGAGGAATGGCCTTTCTAGTTCATCAAATTCTTTCTAACCTAGGCCCTCATATCTTTCGTATCCGGGCGCAAGAATCCCATCTAAGATAATTTGCAACTCGAGCCGGCCGGTCCCAAGAGTAAACCATCTTTATTAAGGATTCCTACCCGACATACATACCTAGCTTCCTCGAGTCCCATGATAATGATTCGTACACTTATCACATTCCCAGTTCATAACTTATGCTCAAACGAGCACTTAGACATATTCATGAAATTAGGACCACAACACCACTTGGCCCAGTCTCACTCCGCGCAGAGACCACGCGAAGTGGCTCTGATACCACTTGTAACAGCCCCACCTTCCCCTAAGGCGAACCAAAGGGGTTGGCGGACTGCCTGCCCAGCTCTCGCCAGGACTAACGGTTCAGATTAGCGCGATCTAATACTTTTCGGGTCATACAACCGCGTGTGAACAAGTCGAACCCACAAAAATAAATAAAAAAAAACAAAGTCGGAGTCGGCCATGAAGAGGAACCGACACGTCAAAACCCAACCAAACGTCAAGCAAATATTTACATCTCACAAGTTCGCATATACAACCCAAAAGGGGCATACCAAAATGATTCAAAAGTGGATACATGTACGGTTTGCCAAATCCAAAAGAGAAACGGACCCAAACTATATTTAGGGTTTAAATCAATGAGCTATACAAAAGATATGTCCAACTAGCTCAAGTCGGCAACCGATTATCAAATCCAGTCCAAAAGTATTTATTTTTCCTGTAAGGAAAACAAAAGGAACAGAACGGGGTGAGCTTGCGCTCAATGAGGTACCAAACAGATAGCAATAAAATCATGGCATTTCACATTTAACCAATCAGATACACATGTCAGATGTAAAGCAAAGGAACTAATGATTCAAATCAGAAGGATACGGGTGGCTCTCAGGAGCCAAATTTCCAGCGCAGTACTTGATCCAAACCGGTTGACTCTCCGTCAACGCATATAGAACCAATGCGTCCGTAGACCCCTCTTTACACCGAATTCCGTCCACCAAACACCCCTTTACCGGGCCCGCTCACCGTAACCAAACAGAATTGGTAATACTCGAGTATACCCGGAATCAAGGGTCTCAATACCCAAAATCCCCGAACAGACTACCGTGGTTCGTTATCTAATCGTCCAGGCCCTTGCCGGCCCGAGTCGAATAACTTAGCCACAGGATTGAGCTCATAGGTCATTGAAATCCGAACAGATGCAGACACAGATAACAGATTCAGATACAGATACAGGATAGCAGATTCAGATAGCAGATTCAGACGGCAGATTTAGATAGGCACTCAAAATTGGCATATGAGCAGATAGAAGAACGAGTGTGATAAAGTACACCCTCGCCTCCATTTTATCAAAACAGTATTTGGCTTCAATAGTCATAAATCAAGTATTCAGATATTCAGATATTTCACATAATGGGTAGCAGGTAGTGGAACACTCACCGGCTCAACTTCAAAAGTTTTCACTTCAGATTGGCCTTAATCGCCAAGAAACCCTAAAATAATCAAAATAAACCAATTGAAGGTTTTACTTCCAGAATCGAGTAAACAGAATGCACATGTGAGGCTCGACTACACGTCGTACGCCTTGCCAAATAAATACTAATGCAAGAAGGCAAAAACATGATTCCCTTGAAAACGAAAAGGTAGCATGAAGACCTAGGCGCAAACAACCCAAAAGCCTTTCATTCTAACAAAAGGCAAATCCAACTTAAAGGAACCAAACGGCCTAGAAAATCGGGCAGCACTTCCCCTAAATTTCTTACTTTTCTAGCCATTAAGGCTTCATTATATCCTCAAATCAGTCCCAACATCTCACACAAAATTCATCTCATTTCCCAAAAGCCGTTCGCTAGGCTCAAAGTGGTACAAGTACAAAAGTTAGCTAGGAAACAACCGAAATGAAAGCAAGCCCTAAAAGAGACTCGATAACGAGTCATATAGCCATACCAATTATAACCCTAATAGGGTTTCATATGCATAAATAAGCATCATAGGTAACCAGAAATTAAGAAATGGCTTTAACTTAGGCCTTAACAAAAAAAACGTATTTGACCTCATAATGCGGTAATGACACCACTTTCACTACGGTTATCGGATGGGGGTACAAGACCCACCGTTTCGAAGCTATGAAACAGGGCTACAACAATGTAGAAGGCCACTCAGTCCAAATCCTAGCACAACTAGGTCGAAAATGCAGAATACCACAACCTGAACCGTAATTGCAGGTTTACAAATCACACAAAACTGTAATCAGTACAACTCGGTCTATACAGGTCCCAATGCATTGATTCCAAAGGAATATGGTAGCTAAGACATTCAGCTACATTTCATCAGAAGACACCAACAACAAAATCCAAACCAATTCCAGTCAAAATGGCCAATTACTAGTGCAGTTTTCGCATTCTGATCAACCCAGAACAGCAACAGTAAAAATGCCATATCTCACTCTACACTAATCCAAATGACCTGACATTTTGCAGACACCTCAAACACATCAATACCTACAACTTTTATGTTTTGAGCAAAGTCCAATTCGGCCTCTAACCCTATGATCCAAAACCAGACAGAATTAGGGGTTATCAAACCCTCACTTTTCACAATTCACTCCAAACCCAAAATTAGTTGCTATTATCACCAATTCACACCCACATGAGTCATTACCCCTCATTATCAACCATCATAGATGACCACAACATCACATTCATATTAAATCAGAAAATTCCTCAAAAAAAATAAAAACTTCACTAAATCACTTCAAATCAAGAAATAAATCACAACTAACATCACTTTAGCCACTACTAAGCATAACTTAAGCATCATTAGGTGTAGGAGGAAGTTTAGCATCACTTACCAAGTAAACAAGAGAGAGGAAGTTGTAGACCACCTTAGCTCTCCAAGAAAACTTCACTAAAGCACTCACTAGCACCAAGTGGTAGGATTTTATGGAGTAGAATCAAGATCAAACACTTGGTTTTGGAAGATTGAACCAAATGGAAGCTAAAAGTTGAAGAGTTTCTTCTTCCCTCCTTGCTCAAGATGGCCGGCCACTATAGAGGTAAGAAATGGTAATTTTTTGTGAATTTTAAAGATATTTAATCAAGTTTGGTCAAAAGTCAAAAAAGTGAATAGTGTTCTTAAGTCAAAACCAATGATATAGTGACACTTGTCACTCTCATAAATGCAATCTTATCTTTTCTTTTCCTCTCACATCAATCAAATCTCACTCTCTACTTATCTCTTAACATCCGATAAATTTTACACAGTATCCGAAACTTAACGTTAGTGGCCGAATTTTTCTGAACTTTTCGCACTAGCGGGTCCCACGTCCGATATACGTTCTTAATTTATCAAAATCTATTCGATACTAGAAAAATCATCTAAAAACTATATTTACTCGCAAAAATAATCTAGAAAATTTTCCGGATACAGAAAGTGTAGAAAACAAGCCATTGAAAATAAGAAAACCTAGAAAGATTATAAAACCTAACAAATGGAAAAGTTACGGGTTCTCACATCATGGATGTGTGTACATGACTCGATCGAGATAGTGAGTGAGTCCTGGCGAGAGCTGGGCAGGCGGTCCGCCGAACCCTTTGGTACGCCTTAGGGGGAGGTGGGGTCGTCACAGAAGAGGTAGATTGAGATATGTCAAACCATTACATGTTAAGGACTATTCCATTATGTGTGATTTTTGTTGTCAAAAAGGGCATTTTAAAGGAGATTGCTATGTGAAAAGAAATCTGAACAAAGGGATGAGATGCATGTGGTTAGTTAGACACAATGCTAACTATTGTGGACCCAAAAATTAAAAAGGGTACCAAACACTTTCTCTTTTCAGGAAAAAGGCTCAAACAAGTCCAAATGGTTTATTGATAGTGGCTGCTCAAGGCATATGACCGGTGATCCCTCTTTGTTCATAAAGCTAAAATCAAAATCAAGTGGAAAGGTGACGTTTGGTGATGATGTGAAAGCTAAGACAATTGGAATAGGTGATGTTGGTAAGGATGGTGAAACTTTTGTTCATAATGTGCTCTTAGTTGATAACTTAGGTTATAACTTGCTTAGTGTTAGTCAATTGTGTGATAAAGACTTGAATGTGTTGTTTAAAAAGCATGAATGCATTGTGCTTGATTCCAAATATAATGTTGTGTTCAAAGGTAAGAGGTTTAACGACATATATATTGTGGTTCTTGATAAAATTGTTTCATCTAGCTTCAAATGTCTTAAAGCTTCAAATGAAGATCCTTGGTTGTGGCATAGGAGACTTTGTCATTTTAACATGAATTTACTAAAGGAAATTTCGAAAAAGGAGCTGGTTAGAGGCTTACCAAAAATCAGTTTTGAAAAGGATAAAATTTGTGATGCATGTCAATTTGGAAAGCAAACAAAAGTTTCTTTTAAACCAAAGAAGTGTGTATCCACTTCCAAACCTTTAGAACTCTTGCATCTTGACTTATTTGGTCCTACTCAAATCACTAGCTTGGGAGGTAAGAAATACTGCTTTGTGATTGTGGATGATTATTCTAGATATACTTGGGTAATATTTCTTGCTCATAAGGATGATGCGTTCAAGAATTTCACTTCATTGTTTGCTAAAGTGCAAAATCTGCTTGGTTTAAAAATTGTTAGAATTAGAAGTGATAATGGAACGGAATTCAAGTATTGTGGTTTTCCAGAATTTTGTGATCATAATGGCATAACACATGAGTTCTCTATTGCAAGAACTCCACAACAAAATGGTGTTGTAGAAAGGAAAAATAGGACTCTACAAGAGGCTGCTAGAACCATGTTAAGTGAATGTAGTTTGCCAAAATACCTTTGGGCTGAAGCGGTAAACACTGCATGTTATGTGATGAATCGAATCCTTTTGAGACCCATTTTGAATAAAACATCTTATGAACTGATTTTTGATAAGAAACCTACGGTTGGATATTTCAAGGTCTTTGGTTGTAAATGTTTTATTTTAAATTTAAAGGAACATCTTGGTAAGTTTGAGAAAAAATCTGATGAAGGAATATTTTTGGGATATTGCGAGAACAAAAGAGGATATAGAGTCTCTAATAGAAGGACTCTTGTGATAGAAGAAGCCATACACATAACATTTGATGAAACTAATGATGATAATTCCAAAAGTTCATGTGAGGGTGATGATGTAGGTGTTCGTGAAGGAATGGAAAAGCTGAAAATTGGTGATGAAGGAATTTCTAAACCAGCAGTAATGGAAATGATGGATGAAGCTCATAATGATCAAGAAAAGGATGATGAAGACAAGAATGATGATTCAGTCAAAGACCTTCCCATTGCTTGGAAATTTAGCCAAAATCATCCAAGAGAGCTTATAATTGGTGATCCATCCGAAAAGGTAAAGACTCGTTCCTCATCTAGAAAATTGATAGACAATTTTGCTTTAGTTTCTCTTGTTGAACCCAAAAATATCAATCATGCTTTAAAGGATGAAAACTGGATTTTGGCTATGCAAGAGGAACTTAATCAATTTGAGAGAAATAAGGTTTGGACACTTGTTGATAGACCTCAAAATCAACCTATCATTGGCACAAAGTGGATATTTAGAAATAAATTGGATGATAAAGGTGTTGTTGTAAGAAATAAAGCCAGATTAGCTGCTAAAGGATATGCACAAGAAGAAGGAATTGATTTTAATGAAACATTTGCTCCCGTAGCTAGATTAGAATCTATTAGAATGCTTCTTGCCTTTGCTTGCTTCAAAGGTTTCAAATTGTTTCAAATGGATGTTAAAAGTGCCTTTTTAAATGGTTTTATTGATCAAGAAGTATATGTGGATCAACCCCCGGTTTTGAAAATACAAAATTTCCAAGTCATGTGTTTAAACTATCTAAAGCATTATATGGTTTAAAACAGGCTCCAAGAGCTTGGTATGAAAGATTAAGTGGTTTCTTGATTGAAAATGGTTTCAAAAGAGGTACTATGGACACCACACTTTTTACTAAGCAAGTGTTAAATGACCTTCTTAATGTGCAAATATATGTTGATGACATTATTTTTGGTGCTACTAATGAGTATCTATGCAAGGATTTTTCCACCACTATGCAAAGTGAATTTGAAATGAGTATGATGGGAGAATTAAATTTCTTCCTTGGACTTCAAATACATCAAGCTCTTGAGGGAATTTTTATAAATCAAGCAAAATATACCAAGGAATTGCTAAAAAGGTTTGGCATGGAGGACTCAAAGCAAGTTGGAACTCCAATGTGCACTTCTACAAAACTTGACAAAGATGAAGAAGGTAATCATGTGGATGAAAAGCACTATAGAGGTATGATCGGAAGCCTACTCTATTTAACCGCAAGTAGACCTGATATTATGTTTGATGTTTGCTTGTGTGCTAGATTTCAATCGTGTCCAAAAGAATCACATTTGAATGCTGTTAAAAGGATTTTTAGGTATTTGAAAGGTACATTAGACTATGATCTTTGGTATGCTAGATCTAGTGAGTTTGCCCTATATGGATATTCGGATGCTGATTTTGGAGGTTGTCGTGAGGATAGAAAAAGTACTAGTGGAACTTGTCACTTTCTTGGTAATTGCTTAGTTTCGTGGTTTAGCAAAAAGCAAAATGCAATCTCTTTGTCTACAACCGAAGCGGAATATATTGCCGCTAGTGCATGTTGTGCTCAACTTTTATGGATGAAGCATACCTTGAATGATTTTGGATTGTTGTATGACTGCATGCCTATATTCTGTGATAATACTAGTGCTATAAATTTGACCAAAAATCCAATTCAACATTCTAGGACAAAGCATATAGATATAAAGCACCACTTTATTCGCGATCTTGTTCAAAAAGGTGAAATTTGTGTAAATTATGTTTGTTCTAAAGATCAATTTGCTGATATTTTTACAAAAGCTCTGCCATTAGATCAGTTCATTCATCTAAGATCAAAATTAGGGATAATTGAAAAATCATCTTAAAATTTTTTCATAGCCTTCGGACGTCCGAGAGAAGATGAACGGACGTCCGATGATGTTCTTCAGCTATTTTCCCAGAATGCACCTGTTCGGACGAAACTGTCGGACGCACGACTTCGTTTGGCCTTCTGACATTGCAACAACTCATTTTTTTAAAGTAACTTTCTTCCTCATTTGCTTCAAACTCTTCTTCTTCTATTTCCTCTCGGACGAAAACTCTCTCATCTCTCACTCTCAAATTCATACCACTCTGAAGTTCTCATTCCCAAATTGACTCAAACAAAACTTTTCCTGATCGATTGCGATTTATTTCTCCTGTTCATTTCACCGAATCGCATGACATTTCGCAAATTCCCAAATTTCCCTCAAAACCCTACTTTCTGATAACCGCTCTGTCAAATCTTGTCCAAGGCCTTTTTGTCCCAAAATTTCTGTGTAATTCACTTCCATACTACTGTGTGCATCATTTGCATCCTTCATTCCACACATTTTGCACAATGGTGAATCTAAGAGGAGGGAAAGTTACTGCCGGACGCAAGCATCCACTCAGGGATGAGGATGATGATCTTCCTACGGTCAAACGTTCATCCAAACGCTTCAAGAGAGGAGCTGTAAAGGGTCAAATGTCACGGCCAACACCACAACCCACCCCTCTGCCTGAATCTGGACAGGGAACCTCATCTCAACCGCCTCCAAAATCAACCACACTCCCTACATTCTTTGATGATGCTGCAAAAGACAAACACTCCTGGATATCCCAGAAAGGTGTCATCCCTCAACGCACTGTAAACTCTTCTGAATTTCGCCACATAGGTTTAGAATCCATTCTGAGTCTGTTTGCTTTCCAAAAATGGTCACATCTCATTTCTATGCCCAATGTTTATTACCCTGAAATGCTATATCAATTCTTTGTCAATCTTAGGAAAGGCACTGACCAAACTGAGATCATGTCCAGGGTTAATGGGGTAGACTTAGTCTTTGATTCTGAATCTGTGAATGCCATTTTAAATACTACTATTGAACGTGGATGCAAGGATAAAATTGCAAATTTCTTTTCCTATGAAGAGCACCCTACTGCTGATAATCATTTTGATGGGGCTAAAATGTTGACTTATTTTAAAAGAAGTTTTTCCTCCCCTGCTGATGCTAAACTGAATGATCTTGCACCTGTGAATCTAATTGCCTTTTCAATTATTTCAAATCTGCTTGTGCCTACTGATGGCCATAGAACAGATGCAAACAAAATAGAGTTGTATCTCTTTTACTGTTTTCGAGAAAAGATTCGTATTGATTTTGGTTTTGTCATGTGCAAGTTTCTACTTCGCTATGCCACTGATTCTCGCAGAAAACTATCTTATGGAAAATTTCTTCAAAAGATTTTTGAGTTTTACAAAGTACCAATTCTAGGTGTTTGTCCCAAAGAAGCATCTTCTTATGCCTTTACCAAAGGATATTTTGAAAGGAAAAATCTTGTCTTTAAGGATAATCTATGGGCTTATAAGGGGCATCATCTAGTGAACATAGGTCTAAGGCTACACATGATCCTTCATTTGTCGCGCTCACTCCCATTCATCCCAGGAAGTCTGCCACTAAGGCATCTTCCTCCTCCAATGATGAAGTGATTGAGCTCTTTCGTGAACTCAAACATCATGTTCTTCTTCTGGAACATGGTCTAATGCTCACCATGTCCTCTGAGCATCAAACAGCCTACCTAGACAAAAAGAACCTCATTTTTCCCCCACCTGTGGTTGAGGATATTTCATATGGCAAAGAGCCACGCCCCATTGATCCAAGTTCATCAATTCCAGACCCGAACTCATCAACTCCTGTGACTCCTCATGGCCCTTCCACATCAGATAAAGGCAAGGTACCAATTGAAGAAGCTGCTGAAGATGATGAAGAAACTGAAGAGGAGGACCTCTCCCAATATCAGCTCTCTCGAAGAACACCTGGATCCACATAGTTCACCGTTTAGGACATTTGCATTTTGTTTGTCTATTCCATGTTTACTAGTGTTTGTGGTGTTCAACAATGAATATGAAGATGTTCTTTTAGTTTTTTTTTTTTTGAAGATTATGCCTGTAATGGTTATGAATATGTGGATGGATGTTTAAGTATTTTGAATGATGAATGTGGGGATGTGATGAATGTTTTTTTTGTTATTGGTTCTTCGTGATATGATTGATGAATGTTTTTGTGGATATGATTGATTACCCTTTTGTGATGACAAAAAGAGGGAGAAGGCTGGATTGGATTGATTGATGATTTAATTGAAATTGAATTGGCTGATGGATTGAATTGGTAAAATGTTGGATGTTGGTAAATGTTGGATATTGGCTGCTTAATTGTTATATTTTTGGATAATTGATTAATTCGGTTGGGTAGCCAAGTGAGGGGGAGTTTTTCAAATTTTTCCTCTATGATCCACTAAGTAAGGGGGAGTTATTGTCAATTAAGAAAGGGGGAGCTTAAGAAAGGGAGAGTTATTGCAATCATCAAATCTCATTTCAAACCATTGTTTTGTCATCATCAAAAAGGGGGAGAATGTTATTCTTGGTTTTGATGATCACAAAGTACTTTGAAATGTTTATCTAACTCTCTTCAAATATAAGTGTTTTTGCCTATCAAAGAATCAGGTACGAATATGTCAAGAATTGAAAATCAACCAAAAGAAGAAGCAAAAACAGGACACTCATGTCGGACGTCCGAAAGGAATCTGTTGGACGTCCGAAAGGATAAAGAACATCAAGAAGGAAGCTCTGTCGGACGCTCATAAGGAAGCGTTGGACGTCCGGAAGGATCGGACGCACGCCTCGAACGCATATCAACCGCGTCGGACGTCCGAAAAATTCCAAGATGACTTGTCAACTCTCTGCCAGCGATCGGACGCTGATGCTGTCGGACGATAAAAACACATCGGACGTCCGAACTACAACTTGGCTATTTTCAGACGATAGGTTCGGACGATGATTTGGTCGTCGGACGTCCGACAGCCCCAACGGCTAGCTGACTCTTCATCTGCCTTCTATCCGTTGGAAGCATTGATGAATCCCATTTTTGGTCCCCTTTAAAAACAAACTGTTCTGAACCAAGAAGGGACTTTTGCACACTTTGTTTACAAGATCTCAAGAGATATTTTAGCTAGAAAATAGTCTCCAAAGCTAGATTTGTTCTCCAAGTGGTGTGAATTTCTTGTGAGCATTTCTCTTGTGGTTGAAAGTTTCATTAGTGTAGCTTTGTTGAGGGTTATCTGAGTGATTGTAAAACTTCTTAGCTTGACTAAGTGAGGCTTAGGGCAAGGAGGAAGTGCTCCCTCCATTGTACATCTAGTTGATCATCTTTCATCAAAGAGAAGTTGCTCAACCTAGTGATTGGTCTTCAAGTTTGAGAAAAGCTTGGTAGACAATCGGTTTGATATTCTATCTTATTTTTTTGTTTAATAAAATTCTCTTTGCTTATCCATATTTGTTTTTCTACTCAACATTGCTCTCTTCTTCTAATCTACTTGGTTGATCATTACTAGAAAAGAAGGTAAATTTTTATTAAAGAAAAAGTACATAAATTTGATTAAGATTTTAATCAACCTAATTCACCCCCCTCTTAGGTTGTCTTTGGGCCTTACAGTAGCAAATATCCCAGATGGTTCAAACGGTATTTACTTTCAAACTTTACTCAAGTTGCAAGTATACCTACCTAACTCTCGAGCGTAAATTCGGGCAGCATGCTCGTTGTATTTACCTAATTTCCAGCCATTTATGGCTTAATTCTTTTCCTCAATCAATCCCAAAGTCATACACAAAATAATCTCATTTCAATAGCTGTTCAATAGGCTCAAGGTCATACAAGTACAAAATCAAGCTAACGACATGTGCGGAAATGAAGTTTAGGAAAAGACAGATTTGACGTGGTTTTGTATAACGGACACAACCGAAGCTACGCTTATCGGATTGGGATACAATTTATACCATTTTGAAGCTAAGACAAAGGGCTACAATTTTGATGAAGATCACTTAGTTCAAATTCCAGTGTAACCCAGTCAAATTCCCAATTCACAAAACCAAATTCCAACTAACCGGCCAGTTAACTGTACTACCTTCAAATGGCCACATCTCAAGTTACCAAAGTCCGTTTAAGACGTTTTTGGAGGTGTTGAAAAGCTAAGACAAGGTACTAAAACTTTCATGTTTTGGCTAAAAGCTAGTTCAGTACGTATCAAGGTGACCAAATGCAACCAACTTAGTGTACTGTCAAAACTGTCCACTGATTTTACTCCTATGGCAGTCAGGGTATTTTCATCTTTTCACAGGCTACGTTGCTCCAATTGAGTTGAAATTTTTCATAGAACTATAAAACATCATTCTCTACAAGTTTCATGTTTTGTGCTAAGCCTAATTCGGCCTCTAACATAATGAACTGGAACTAGGCAGAACTGAAGCTACAATTTCAAGAAATCTGGAATTTTGGTATATTCAAGCTATAATTCTCATTTTACCTTAGAACTACCACTACTTTCTCCTTTAAAAGATTATATACCATATATATACAGCATATAACATCTAACCCACAAGAAACCCTAACTCAAAAGTCATCCCTCTAATCATCAAAACCATTTGAAACAAGCATCACAAGCACAATGCTAACATTACTACCCAACTTAATCATGATTAATGGAGAAAGAAAGGTTGATCAGCCATTATACCTCAAGACAAGAGCTTGCAAGAATGATCCTGCACCTCTCCTTGAAATTTTTGGTTTCTTAAGCTTCCAAACTAGTGATTAATCGGTTTAGTTTTTCTTGTTTGCACTCAAAAGGTTGGATTCAAGGTAGAAATTTGAAAACTCTCTTCACTCTCTTGCCTCTTCTTGCTCTTGGCCAAAACAGAAAGAAAATGGTGAAAAATGAACTCAAATGGAAGATAAGAAGGTGAGACTTTGGCTTGGTAAAGGAACCATAGGTGGCCGACAATTGTCACCACCAAAACCAACTAAAATTTTGTTTTCTTTTCCTTGCATTGTTGGTCAATAATTTCGTCTATAAGGCTGAGGCTGAGGGAGACTTTTTGCAAAAATATCAAGGGTATGTGGTGGTAGGGAAGTGGTGGGTTCAATCGGTAGTGATCGATACCCGTCGGTTTGAGCCGATTTCCTAAATCACGTATACTTGGGTTTTTAACTTCTAATCACTAACTTATTATTATCACTTCTAATCATATAATATTTCCTCATCCAAAAGTCACTCTTACCTACCAAATTTGATCCTCACTCCGTACCGAATAGTTACACTACGAAAAAACGTGAAAACCCTAATTCGCTCTAACTTGAAAACGGACAACGAAAACCCTTACTTCTATATTCATTTACACTTATTGTGGTGTGATTGGGTAGTAGGGCCATAATAAATGAATAATTTCCAAATAAAAAGGGAATTTTTAAGAAAAATATAAGGAATTTGCAAGTCCTTACACTCTCTCCCCCTTAAAAGAATTTCGTTCTCGAAATTCATACATGCACTCCGAAATAACGTAGGGTATTTTCCTTATATATTCTGTCGCGCCCCACTTTTTGATGGTGTGAAAGTAGTGTGTGTGAGATATGTATGTGAACGTGTGAAAGTGAAAATAAAGGCCGTGGGATTGTGAAATGCGACGGTTTGGCCAAACAAAGTTCAAAAAGGGTTTTTTGAATAGAAAAACGGAGTCGCCACTTGGTATAGAGTTAGGGTGTACCAAGTCACCCAAAAATGATTTTTTGTTTTTGAATGAAAAAGTAAACAAACCCTTTAAAAACTTTTAGGTCTACGTAACCAAAGAAAGGGATCGGGGGTCACATTTGGTAAGGGAGAAGGCAAAGGCGGAGCCTAAGGCACTCCCTTACCCTAGCCAAAGCTAGTTGCGTGACTTAGCCCCACTTTTCCTAATTCTTCTACCCAAGGT
The DNA here is from genome assembly GCA_036785865.1 of Coffea canephora. NCBI lineage: Eukaryota > Viridiplantae > Streptophyta > Magnoliopsida > Gentianales > Rubiaceae > Coffea > Coffea canephora. Next base: position 35,892,693 of record CM071913.1, read on the forward strand.
ATGTATCGCATGTTGGATATGACTAATGGATGCGAAAAGGAAAGAAAAATGCAATCCTAAACCTAAAATGTTTCTCATGAGGCTTTTAGGTCCCAACCGCATGAGTTGTGGTGGCCAATAAGGAAAGTCCTCATAGAGGTCGCGAATGATGCAAATGAAGACTCAAGTATGAGTGCAAGTGTGTAAATGTGAGAAAATAAAAGTGTTTGTGTGTGCAAATGGATGAAAATAGGATATTAGATACATATAAGTGCAACTTGAATGCCATTTGTGAGGTAGAATAAGTGAGTGATAGGGAAAAGATGGTGAGAAAGTGTGAATTGAAAAAAGTCTAAGTAGCAAAAAAAGTATGGCTAAAAGAGTGAGGATGTGACATGATAAAAGTGAAAGTGTATGATCCTAAAGGAATGCATCAAGTCGGGTACGGGAATGACTCCTAACTTCACGACTTCAATTTTCCCTTTGATTAGAAGGAAAAACTAGCGTGCTAAGGCTATTTTGTAGCCACACTCGCTCGTTTCCCTTATCGAAAGGGGACTCTCAAGCAAATGTACCCTATAGCTAGCATGAGGATGCAAAAACCTAAAATGAAGGGGGAAGGGATTGGAGGGGCATACCAAATGATAAAAACTAAGAAAAATGCATGAAATGTAGTGAACATGCAAGTATGCACTAACGAAAGGGGGACGGCCTATTGGGTCTAGCGTTGGACTAGCCCTTTCTATGAATTCCTAACGGAATAATGCGCCACAACTAGCATTGGACTAGTGTGGTGACGTACATTCATCCATCACATTCATCTACGACTATAGAAAGCAAGTAGACATGCCAAACACTCATAAACACATAGCACATAACACTTAGCATGCTCGACTAGATGCAGGAACCTAATAAAGCAAGTAACACATAACACATAGGCATGCAACCAAGCTAATGAGCCTATTACATTCGTTAACTAAAACAAAAGGGGAAGGGGAAGAACGGACAAGAATACTCGCCAAGCCCTATGTATTACAAGCCAAGAGGTGTACACATACCCCATAAAAGAATAACTTAATTAAAAGCAAAAGTAAATGAAATAAAGGAACTAAAGAAAGGCAAGGAAAGCAAATTAGACATGCAATTCTCACTCAGCATGTTGGATCACATAGGAGAGACAAAAAAGGATAAAAGAAATTATACCTCCCCCCTTTTTGTGGTGCCAATAAAGTGGACAAGACTTAACTTGGGCTATAGTCACCAAAGAAAGGGATAACTTGGGCTAAAACCATTCAAAGCAAAGGATTAATGCACCAATTTAATGGTAAAATGTAAGTAAGACAATCGGAATCCATCAAACATCAAATCCTTCCTCACTTGCAACTTAAAAATGATCAAGTAATGCATAATTTCCAGGCAAAAGTGAATCATTGATCAAATTTCTAAAATAGACTAAGGACTCAATAGCAACCATTACCCAATCCATCAAGGCCAATTGAAACATTTTAGGAACTTTAGAAGACCAAGAGCAAGAAAAAGGTCAAAGAATGATTGAAAATGCAATTATTCTAGGACCTAATCGCAAGAAAATGGAACATAGCTGGGCCTTTGTGAAGCAAGAGGAGACTTGAGGGGTCAAAGTGCAATTTTTTTTAGAAATTATCCATGCATGCAACGGAAAACTTCAGTTTCTGCAATGTTTTCTTTGCTGCAAAATTTGCAGATTAACAAATTGCTTTCTTAAACTTCAGACAACAAACTCAAAACAGCAAGGCTACCTTGCAGATTCGAAGAACAATATGGAAGCAAGACTCCATAGGAACACAAGGAGACAGTCACGGGTACACATGAACACACGGGAGAGAGAAGCATGGATACAGCAAGCATAAAAAAAAAAAACGTTTTCTGCAATTTTCAACTGTAGTTTTTGCTGCATTTTCTAAATCCATCCTTTATCAATTTCGCATGATTTAACCAAGCAAAGGAACTGACTACATTATGAATTCAGTCAAGCATAACAACATCCAACTGTAAGTCTACACAAGACAAAGGCCAGATAAAAATCCTACATATTATTCAAAGACGAACTGAGAGAACAGGAAAGAGAATCTGATTCATGGCCTTCTTCTCTTTGTAGCTTCAGAATCTTGTTACATACTTGCTCCTTATGACATTCATGCCAGACGCAACAACATCCATCCAAACCAAAGTACCAAGACCTTACAACTCTACTCATTGAAAATTTTACCAAGAGGCAAGCAGATGCAAAAATAGAAACGTTGAATCAGATGTAACTTCAACACCCCAAAGAAAAGGAAAAACGCTGCAACAAGCCGAGACAGTCAAGCTGGTCGCAGCAAAACTTTCGAGCAGATGCCAAAGACTCTACAGACCCAAGCTATGCAAAAAGGGATAGAAGATACAGCCTTTAATTCACCAGACCGGAGAAAGCTATGACCTTTATATCAAATGGTAAACCAATATCACACAGCTACCACCTCAGCAGCCGAAAGGAAAGAAAAATACAAAAACATTACTAAATACGGTTGTAACAAGCTAAAGGTTCCATCTTGTTCATGTCATTCTTCCTAAATTTTTTTTTTGTCAAACATGCGAGAACAAATATAAACATCCAACAAAGACCGAATGGGTTCATTATAGACTGTGCTGAGAACATCAAAATCATGAGCATGGCAAGGAAAAGAATCGAAAACAAAGAAAAGAACTAAAACATGAAAACCAGAAGCGGATATTGAAACTTATCGACCTGCATATGGGTAAACGAAGGAAAAGAGAAAGGAAGGGTTACCTTGATAGGTGATCAAGCTCCGCAGTAGATCCACGAGACCTGCCGCAACCTTGATGAAAGAGTCCGCCAGTAAAAGTATGAAAATCCAACAAAAACAAAACCCCCTGACTGTTCCTGGTTCCTCCGCCGTGAGTTTTTCTTTTCTTCTCCAAAGCTGCGCCTTTCATTCTTCTCAGAACTCTCTCCCTTCAGCCGTCATACCCTCTCTACCTCAGTTGTCAACCCTTCCTTCTGGTCTCTCCCTTTTGTTCTAAATTTTTTTCGCCGTCACTCTCCAACTTCTTGGTCTCGGTCTTCGTTTCTTTTCCCTGATTTTCCTTTGATAGACAGCCGCCACCCTCTCTCTACTTTCCCCCTTTTTACCACTCTTCAAACCCTAGCCGTCATCCAGATTTTTCTTTTTTCTGTCTGGTTTTGATTTGCAACCGTAACTCCAGTTCCTCTCTTTTCCTTTTTCAGCCCAGCCGTCTCTAGCCTCTCTACTTCAGTCTCTCTTTTCACCCTCTTTCAACCTCTTAGCCGACCTCTCCCTATACTCTCTACTCTGTCGCTGTTTTCTTTTCCTTTCCTTTCCAGATTTGCGGCTGTCAATCTCTCTCCGTATGCTCCCTTTGCCCAGCCGTCCGTCTCTTTCCTTTTATACGGGAATCATCACCCTAAACCCTTCAGTCCTTTCTTCTATATTTGCAGCCAAGGGCTGCCTTGAGCCCTTCCTTGCAAGCTGCGACAAAACGCAGCTTGCATGCCGCAAGCCCTTTTTTTTTCAAAATAACTTAACAAAAATAAATAAAATGCCAAAAGATTGAATTTAAAAGAAATAAACATATTTTGTGAACAATTTTTTTTTTCTTTTTTTTATATATATTTTTATATTTTTTCAAGAAAACATTGAATTTAAATAAATAAATAAAAAAAATGACTAAAGCATATTTTTTGAATGTTTTTCCTTTTTCTTTTTGAGAAATTCTATGCTAAAACTTAAAAATAAAATAAAGAAATAAAAAACTAAGAAACTAAAACTAAAAAGTGAATAAAGCTAATATGACAAATAAAAACTAAAAAGTAAATGAAATAGACAACTAAAAGGGCAAAACGAATAAAACTAACAATAATGATCTAAATGCTACACAAATGAAAACAGTCTAAAACGAAAATCATGATATTAACAAAAATCAATAGATAAGAATTATCACTAAACGAAACATACAAAGTATTTAAAAATTTGGTGTCTACATATTCGTTTCTAGCTCTCAGGTCTCACTATAGCCAAAACTTAGTTAAACAATAGAAATCACGAATCGTACATTATACTATCTCTGATGGTTCAGGTAATACCTGTTGGTCCGAGGCGTACACTCTAGCTGGCACTCTTGGCTTAGTCCCTCCTACATTTGCTTGTTCAGAGTTTAGGTGTGATCTACGGGGACAAGTTGCAAGCTGGTGCTCGGCACTACCACACCAAAAATATTTTCCTACCTTTCGCCAACAATCATTCTCCGTATGATTGGCTTTCCCACAGTACCCACAAGATACTCGAGGGGCTGAGGTCTTACCTCCTTGTGAGGCACCACTTGCTTGCTCCCTGCCACGCGAGGCTCCTCTTGGAGTAATTTCCTTAGATGTCCCAGAAATTTTCTCACCACCATCTCCTCGACCCATCTTAGAGGGTGGCATATCTAAATCACCTTGTCCTTGCCTTTGACTTCGACTAGGCGCACCCCTCCTTTTTGCATGAAAAGCTCTCACTTGTGCCCTAGCAATTTCTATTCTTTGGGCCTTTTCCAAAACCTCCGTAAATGTATTAATCTGGGCTGCCGCCAAGGCCTCCTGTATTTCCACATTGAGCCCTTGCACAAACCTCCTTACCCTCCTTTGCTCCGTGGTTATCAATTCGGGAGCAAATTTGGACAACTTTGTAAACTGAGTTTCATACTCAGATACACACTTAAAGTTCCCTGTCGGAGCTTAATAAAATAATGACTGCTTGAAGTACGTTTTCCTTGTACTTTCGACTCAAATGGCATTTCCAAGTATAAATGTTACAAAGTTATGTAGTTTGAAAAGTGAGCAAGTATTTCACGAATATTCTCCAAACGAATTTCAACTACTTAATTCTTATTGAACGAAACGTCTAAGTTTCGAATCTTAGTCATGTTTCAAAGTTCTTAAACTGAGTTTTATCGCAGATTTGGACTCCAAACCCGGAGGACAACCTGAAAGTGACCAGTAAAGGCACTATATCTTTTGGTGAGTTCTTTCAAATACCGAATTGAACTTGATACTTGTATTTGATACGTGACCAATGTGATTACATGTTATATACGTGAATTGTTAGGGCGAGAGTGTACTTTATCGCACTTGCCCTCATGTGATATATACTTGTTTATTGTTGCAATTGATTTGATATACTTGTTTATAATGTGCGCACTTCCTGGAATTCCAGAAATCCTGTGGCGAGTTACTCAAGTCGAGCCGGCAAGGGCTTGGTTGATTGGGTAACGAACCCTGGGTCTCTTGTTTTGTCGAGTGGAGTGATATCTCCTCGACTAATCAGTATACTCGAGTATTACCACCAGTGTTATTGAGAATTTTGGGCCCAGTAGGGGGTGTGAATGGTGGACGGAGAGTAGTGTAAGTGGTGCTCTGTTGGATTGGTTTCTTTACTTGAAAGTTGACGGATTGTCAACTATTACGTGATCAAGCTCCTGGCAATGCAATGGGAATTTGGCTCCTGAGAGCCATCCGTATTTTTATACTTTGGAATGATTATTGTTTATTGGATTATTATTTCTTCTGAAAAACTTTTATACTCGCTCACTTTCAGATTTGCTACTTGAAGTATTATTGTTCCCCTTTCTGAACTTTTGATGCTTATTAATTTGCTACATTGATATTCGTACATTCGAAAATGGTCAATTTGCAATTTGGGACCTCACTGGGTTTTTAGCTCATCCCATGTCATTTCTTTTCCTTATAGGGGGTACGAGTGAGGCGTGAGACATGTACAGGCTAGCGTAGTCTAGTTATTTTGCGTTTTGAATTTTGTACTCGCGCCATATCTCGACTAGGGTGATTTGTACTCGAATTGTAAACACTTTGAAGACTTTTGGTATGTACGAGCTTTGTATCTGGATTTGTGCATCGATGTATAGTATAAGTTTGAATTGTGATGTTATTTATTGTATATGGATGTATGCGTGAGATGCGAGTGAGTGAGTCCTGGCGAGAGCTGGGCAGGCGACCCGTCGAACCCTTTGGTACTCCTTAGGGGGAGGTGGGGCCGTCACAGGTGGTATCAGAGCCCCTAGTGAGCTAGTGCCGGGAGAGGGTTCTCGGACTGTGGGGATTGACTTGTTAAGTGTGGAACAATTGTCTATTGTTGGGGACCTTAGATATGTATGTTGGGTAGGAATCTCTAATACGGGTGATTTGCTCTTGAGCCTGGCCAACTTGAGTGGTGAATTATCATATTTTTTGATTCTTGTCCCCGAGTACGAAAGAGTGATACCTTTACGATAAGTTGAGATCTCGCGTAATATTGGGATAAGTTTGGATGGCAAAAGCAAAGGCACGGGGAATGCAAATAGTCTGGACTTGAAATATATTGAAGATATTCATAGGATTTGGGATCCTTATTATTCACGTGCTTCGAGTTTTGATTAAGCATAGTGCCTGAGCAATACCTAAGGTTAATGTCCTATAGGTTATGTGACTTGTTTTGATTAAATGTGTTGCATTACCCCTGTTTTATGATTTAGAAAGGTTTATAATTTGCATTATTCTGTTTTATGCTGTTTATATTTATACAGTTACTTAGTGGCTATATTCTATCATTGATTAGTTGGCTATATTGCTATAGTTGATTAGCCGTGAAGCATGGAGGGTAGAAGAAGTCAAGCCAGGGGAACTAACCGAGGACGCGGTCCTAGTCGTGGCCGTGGGGGTAGACAAGCACAGGAACCGGTGTGAAAACTGAAAGAGAAGGGAGAGGCAACGATTGAGCCACAACCTAGACCCCAGGCTGTAGGGGGAGATCAAGTGGCAACCGTAATCCAACAAATGACTAATATTCTGGCCCGTTTAGTGGAACAACAGGGTCAAGTCCCTGTAACTCAACCTAGGGACCCTGATATGGGGCAAGATAGGGCCTTAGAGAGATTTCAGAAGTTCTCTCCACCTAAGTTCCTGGGAGGACCAGACCCGGAGGGAGCCGAGAAATGGCTGGAGGCCATGATCAACATCTTTGCAGATTTAAACTATACAGAGGATAGGCAAGTGTAATTTGCTGTTTTTCAGTTCGAGGGTCCGGCCAGAGCTTGGTGGAATGTAATTAGGGCTAAATGGGAAAGAGAGGGGACTGCATGGAATTGGGTGAACTTTGTGCGAGAGTTTAATGAGAAATACCTCCCATCTATCGTCCAGGAGAAGAGAGAGAACGATTTTATTTAGCTCCGACAGGGAACTTTAAGTGTATCTGAGTATGAAACTCAGTTTACGAAGTTGTCCAAATTTGATCCCAAATTCATAGCCACGAAGCAAAGGAGGGTAAGGAGGTTTGTGCAAGGGCTCAATACGAAAATACAGGAGGCCTTGGCGGCGACCCAGATTAATACGTTTATGGAGGTTTTGGAGAAGGCCCAAAGAATAGAAATTGCTAGGGCACAAGTGAGAGCTTTTCATCCAAAAAGGAGGGGTGCGCCTGGTGGAAGTTAAAGGCAAGGACAAGGTGATGTAGATATGCCACCATTAAGATGGGTCGAAGAGATGGTGGTGAGAAAATTTCAGGGACATCTAAGGAAATTACTCGAAGAGGAGCCTCGCGTGGCAGGGAGCAAGCAAGAGGTGCCTCACAAGGAGGTCAGACCTCAACCCTTCGAGTATCTTGTGGGTACTGTGGGAAGGCCAATCATACGGAGAATGATTATTGGCGAAAGGTAGGAAAATGTTTATGGTGTGGTAGTACCGAGCACCAGCTTGCAACTTGTCCCTGTAGATCACACCTAAACCCTGAACAAGCAAATGTAGGAGGGACTAAGCCAAGAGTGCCAGCTAGAGTGTACGCCTTGGACCAGCAGGCATTATCTGAACCATCGGAGATAGTAGAAGGTACGATTCATGATTTCTATTGTTTAACTAAGTTTTGGCTATAGTGAGACCTGAGAGCTAGAAACGGATATATAAGGAAAATACCCTATGTTATTTCGGAGTGCATGTATGAATTTCGAGGTTGAAATTCTTTTAAGGGGGAGAGAGTGTGAGGACCCGTAAAATTCTTTATATATATTTTTTAAAATGCCCTTTTATTTGGAAATTATTACATTATAATAGCCCTACTACTCAATCTCCCCACAATAAGTGCAAATGAACCTAGAAAGCAGGGTTTCACTTTTCGTTTTCAAGTTAGCGCGAAGTAGGGTTTTACGCCTATCCGTAGTGCGCCTATCCGGTACGAAGTGTGGATCAAATTTGATAATTAAAAGTGAGTTTTAGATGATATTATGTGTGGGATTAGAGGTAATAATAATTAGTTAGTGAATTATAAGTTAAAATCCTAGTATACACGATTTAAGGAAAATCGGCTCGAACCGACGAGTATCGCTCACTACCGATTGACCACACCACTTCCTCACCATAAAATATCATTGATATTGGTGCAAAATATCTCTCTCATCCTCAGCCGTTATAGCCAAAATTATTGTCCCAAAATGCAAGGAAAAGAAAACAAAATTTGGATGGATTTTGGTGGTGCCACTTGTTGGCCATCTATGGCCCTTTGACCAAACCTTTTTGTCTTGCCTTCTTATCTTTCATTTGAGCTCAGTCTTCATCATTCTTTTTCTGGTTTGGCCGAGAGAAAGGAGAGGGAGGAGAGTGAAGAGAGTTTTCCATTTCCAACCTTGATTCCAACCTTTTTAAGTGAGAACAAGAAAAACTAAACCAATTAATCACTAGTTTGGAAGCTTGGGAAGGTTGAGGAACCAAAAAAAAAATTCAAGGAGAAATGGAGGATCCTTCTTGCAAGCTCTTGTCTTGAGGTATAATGGCTGATCAACCTTTCTTTCTCCATTAATCATGATTAAGTTGGGTATTAATGTTAGAATTGTGCTTGTGATGCTTGTTTCAACTGGTTTTGATGATTGGAGTGATGAATTTTGAGTTAGGGTTTTGATTGATTCACTTATATTTCTTGTGGGTTAGGTGATATATGATGTATATATATGGTATATAATCTTGTAAAGGAGAAAGTAGTGGTAGTTTTAAGGTAAAAATGTGAATTATAGCTTGAATATAACAAAATTCCAGATTTCTGGAAATTGTAGCTTCAGTTCTGCCCGGTTCCAGTTCATTATGTTAGAGGCCGAATTAGGCTTACCATAAAACATAAAATTTGTACCAAATGATTTTTTATAGTTACCTGAAACATTTCAGCTCAATCGGAGCAACGTAGCCTGTGAGAAGACAAAAATACCCCTGACTCTCATAGGTTTAGTTCAATGGACAATTTTGATATTTCACAACACTAACCGTGTCTGTTCACCCTGATGTGTACTGAATTAGCATTTAGCCAAAACATGAAAGTTGTAGTGCTATGTCTTAGCTTTCCAACACCCAAGAATCACCTCGTTTTGACTTCGGTAGCCTGAGTTATTGTTGTTTAAACATAGCGCGGTTAACTGACCTGTTTGTGCGCTTCTGGTTTAGTAATTCGAAATTTTGACCTAGATACACTATGAATTGGACTAGGTAATCTTCATCAAAGTTGTAGCTCTCTACCTTAACTTTGAAACGGTATAAATTGTACCCCAATCCGATAAGCGTAGCTTTGGTTGTGTCTGTTACGCAAAACAACGTCAAATCTGTCTTTTGCTAAACTTTATTTCCGCACATGTTCCTAGCTTGATTTTGTACTTGTATGAATTTGAGCCTACGGAACGGCTATTGAAATGAGATGATTTTGTGTGTGACTTTGGGATTGATTGAGGAAAAGAATGAAGCCATAAATGGCTGGAAAATAGGTAAATTCAAAGGGCGTGCTGCCCAAATTTACGCTCGAGGATTAGGTAGATACTTACGACTTGCGTAAGGCTTGAGAGTGATTATCACTCGACCAATCTAGGATATTCGAATTTTCGTTATCAAGTTATATAAGTTAGCACTTGGCCGAACGTGTACCCTTGGGAAATGAAATCATGCCTACTAGGAATACGTTTTCCTAATACTTTCGACTCAAATGATATTTCCAAGTATAAATGTTACAAACTTTCATAGTTTGAAAAGCGAGCAAGTGTTTCACGAATATTGTCCAAACGAATGTCAATTACTTGATTCTTATTGAACGAAACGTTTACGTTTCGAACCTTAGGCATTTTTCAAAGTTCTTAAACAAGAGTTTTATCGCTGATTTGGACTCCAAATCCGGAGTATAACCCAGACGTGATCACTAGGGACACTTCATTTTGGTGAGTGCTTCCAAATATTTGATTGAACTGGATACTTGTTTTCAATACTTGACCAATGTGATTTAATGATATTTCATTTGTTTGTTCGGGCAAGAGTGTACTTTATCGCACTTGTCCTAATATGAGATACACTTGTTTATTGTTGCAATGGATGTGATATATTTGTGTACATGGTGCGCATTTCCTGGAATTCCTGAAACCCTATGGCGAGTTACTCGAGTCGAGCTAGCAAGGGCTTGGTCGATAGGGTAACGAACCCTGGGTCTTTTGTTTTGTTGAGTGGAGTGATATCTTCTCGACTAATCGGTATACTCGAGTATTACCACTAGTGTTTATTGAGGATTTTGGGCCCAGTAGGGGGTTTGAATGGTGGACGGAGAGTAGTGTAAGTGGTGCGCTACTGGATTGGTTTCTTTACTTGAAAGTTGACGGAGTGTCAACTATTACGTGATCAAGCTCCTGATGATGCAATGGGAATTTGGCTCCTGAGAGCCATTTGTATCCTTATACTTTGATGGTTATTCGAAGTGTTATTGTTCTTTTGGAAAACAAACTCATTTTGACATTTGCTATTTGACGTGTTATTGCTCACTTTCATAAACTTGGTATGCTCGCTATTTCACTATCATGCTATTTTAAGCAAACAATCATCTTCTCCAAATAGCTTAGGCATCAACTACCATTTCCGCCTTTCCTTGCGGATAAAGAATACCAAAAATTTCAATTTCAGATTTTAGCCATTTGCAAGACCAAACCTATCAGTCGCAGCATATCTACCCCATTGATACACGGAAACTAATGAATCCTAATGCTCCTACATGAACTGCTTAAACATTTAAGAGATTTCAGTAACTTTAAGGCCCCTTTTCTTTCTACACCTTTCAAAGGATCTACAAGGAAACGATGAACCTGATTTTCCATAGCCACTATTAGCAAATGGTAATGTAACTCGGACTCATACCAGAGAAAAGGGAAAGAAAAACAGGAACGGCACAAAAAGAAAACACATCAAAATTTTCAAAAAACTCTCGTTTGAATTGGTCGAATGTATGCAAAACAGAAATCAATTCGTCCTTTAAGCTGCACTCTCAGTTGGGCATTTCATCGAGCAGCAACTGGGCATTAAACTTTCACCGAATTCTTTTTGCTCAATTAAGATGATAATCAACCCACAATCTTATCAGCAACCCAAGCAAATTCAACCCAATTGACACATAAAACATGTACAATCAATAATTGTGGACAATCGCAGAAAAATGGCAATAAGCAATTCACATGAACATGCTTGGGGTTGGGATTTCCAGCATTTGCACTTGAAGAAGAGAAAAGAAAAAAAAATGACTTACAGTGCTCTTGTTCGGTGAAAATCTGCGGGCAATGACAGTGGAATCGGTGAGGTGGTGGCGGTGCTGTTGCTGCCATTTCTTTCTTAGTCTTTTGCTATCTGCGTTTTTCAGCCCCTTCGTCCGAGAGCTCTCTCGGTTCCCTCTTCTGCTCTGTTCTTTTTTCTTTTTCCTTTGCTCTCAGACCAAACGAGGCTCCCTGTTTTTTCTTCCAAAAGATCTCTCTTCAAAACCTAGTCGTAACCTTTTTTTTTATTTTTGTTCCACTAAAATTACCTAAACCAACCAAGTGTCCCAACACCCCACCTTCTAGGTGTTGTGTTGTCAAAGACACAAAGGGACACTTGTCCCACATGCAAGCTTACACCTATTCACGCATTTTTCTTATTATTTTTTTTGTATTTTACTTTCAAAAATTAATTTAAGTAAAGAAACAAAATTATATATATTTTTCAAATTGAATCCAAAATGAATAAAACAACTTTTTGTGGAAAATTTCTTTTTCTGAAATTTAAATACTAAAAATGTCTTAAAATAAAAACTAAGAGATTAAAAATGAATAATAATTAACATTTAATCAATGAAAATAAAAATAATAGTAAATAAAACTAAATTAAAAATTTGGTGTCACTGTGATACCCCAACTTTTAGGATCGCCTTTTGTTTAGTCTCAAAAAGGATATTACGGTTTCTTTAGTTTATTTTTATTTTAAAACATTATTTGGTTCTAAAGAAGAAACTAAAGTTATTTCTTTGGGTTGGATTTAAAACCTTGTTTTATTTAAAAGACTAGAAACCCTAAAAGTCTAATCAAAGCCCTAGTTTCACTTGTGACTGACCGTTTTCTCAAATTTCTCACATTTTAACCGAAATCTTAAATTCGATTTATGGAACTGTAAAAGCCTCACGTTTTTCTTAAAAATCCCCTTTTATTTGGAACTTATGATTTTATTATAGCCCTACTACCCAATCATTCCACAATAAGTGCAAATAAACCTAGAAAGTAGGGTTTCACTTTTCGTTTTCAAGTTGGAGCAAGTTAGGGTTTTCACGTGTATCCGTAGTGTAATTATCCGGTACGGAGCGAGGATCAAATTTGGTGCTTAAGAGTGACTTTTAGGTGAAAAATAATATGTGATTAGAAGCAATGATATAAAGTTAGTGAATAGGAAGTAAAACCCTAGTACATGTGATTTAAGGAAAAACGGCGCGAACTGACGGGTATCGCGCACTACCGATTGAACGCACCTCTTGACCACCACTTTCTTACCACATGAGCTCATTAATACCTGAGCAAAATATCTCCTTATTTTCAGCTAGCTTTGACCGAAATTTAGGGCCAAAAATGCAAGGGAGAGAGAGAGAAAATTGTGTGGCTTTGGTGGTGACAAGTGTCACCACCCTATGGCTCTTTGGTTGATTTTTTTTTCTTGCCTTCTTATCACTTGGAGCCATCTTTCTTCTTCATTTTTTCTGCTGCTTGGCTGAGAGAGAGAGGAAAAAACACCAAGAGAAAGCTGCTCCATTTCTTCTTGAATCTAGCCACCAAGTGAGAAAGAAAGAAAACTAAACCGATTAAAGCTATCCTTGAGTGTTTATTTAGTGAGGTGTTTGTGAAATTTTGAAGGGGAAGCTAGGGTTTCTCTTGGTAAACACTTAAGCAAGGTAAGGATGATGATTTCCCCATTTCTTACTCTTGATCTTGTTTAAATTGGCTTAGCACCTTAAATTTGTGGTGGATGATAGCTATTATCAAGATTTGGGTGGATAGTGTATATTGTTTTTTAGATATATGAGTTAGGGTTTGAAAGATTGCTGCCTATACTTGCTGTATGGTTAATATATGTTGTATCTGAGATTATATAAGGGGCTTTGGTAGTGATTGAAGCAAGAAATGAAGAAAGTTTCCCTTGAAACCGAAAATTCCAGATTTCTGGCAAATATGACTTCAATTCTGTCCGGTTTTAGTGCTCCATGTTAGAGGCCGAATTAGCCTTGGATTAAAAAATGAAAGTTGTAGAGAATTATATTCTATAGTAGTCTACAAAATTTCAACTCAATCGGAGCAACGTAGCCTGTGAAAAAACCAAAATACCCCTGCTGCCCTGTTTCTATCCGAACATACTATTCAGCTTCTGTAATTAGTTGTTTTGACCAGGAATACTACTGATTTGGCTGTTGATTTCTTCTTAAGACTTATAGACTTGTATCTTAGCTTTCAAATGGCTTTGGAATCACTTGAATTGGAGTTGTATATTCTGAGATATGACTGAAGGAGTCAGGACTGCCATAGTAAACTTTGAATTGGAAAATCTGGAGTTGTTTTGATAAATTTGACCTAGATACATTGCAAACTGGACTGAGTTACCTTCTTCAACCTTGTAGCCCCCTGTCTTAGCTTCGAAATGGTATAAGTTTCACCTCAATCCGATAAGTGTAGCCTCGGATGTGCCCATTCCGTAAAAATCCGTCAAAACTGTCTTTTGTAAACTTCGTTTCCACACTTGTTGTTAGCTTAAATTTTTGTCCTTGTATTGTCTTGAGCTTATTGAGTGGTTGTTTATGTTGTGTGTAATGTTGGGATTGATTGAGGAAAACAATGAAGCCATAAATGGCTGGAAAATAGGTAAATACAAAGGGCGTGCTGCCCAAATTTTCGCTCAATGACTAATTTTCTATTTGAACTTGTATATTTTCGTTTGGCAAATACTATAACCATTTTTCCATCTTAAAACATGGTCCTTCTTCAATTGGAAACTCCAAATGTTTGCTTACTCTTACCAAATAAAGAGAAGTGGTTTAGGGTTTTCTTGGGTATTTTGTTCTCCTTTTTACATGAATTTCATTAAGACCTTTAGTTTATAAAATCTACTTGAACATGAAATGATTTTGAACCATATAAACGATTCCGAAAATAGTATTTCTTAGCCTATCTAGTTGGATTCCGACTTGTCTTTGGTTCAAGTGTTTCATTGGAAAATTTTATAATCTTTTTGAGTTTGGTTTTACATTTGGTCTACGAAACCCTAATTATTTTGTCTACGGGTCTAAATGTCCTCGTTTCACTTTAAATACCTAATTGTTTATGCTAGATGAGCTGTAATATTCTGTCTCGTTAACTTTAGATTTTCTCGGTGACTAAGGATAATATCCGGAAGGATATTTTGCAAGTTGTTTTGCGTACATAGGTGAGTGTTCCTTGTTTGTTATATCTCCCTTGACTTCATGACTCATTGTTATTGTTTGATCATGTGTTAAATGTTTCCAATGATTTCAAAATGAATTTTCCAGGCGAGTGTGTACTTTATCGCGCTCGACCTAAATGAAACGTGAAATTTTCAATGCTTTAATGATTAATACAGTAGTTGCGCATGATGTAAGCTTTTTGGCTGAATTGGGCCCTGCCCTTCATTACCGATCGACTCGAGTTAAAAGCGGACTCGGTCGGGCGATATGGTGACCCTGGGTGAACGTTTGGTATACTCGAGTATTAGCTTGTAGTCCGAACAACGTCCGGATGGGTGGAGCCTGGCCAACGGCCAGGAAGGGGTGAATGAACGAACGAAAGAACGAACGAGGGTTTTAATTACAAAATGCATTCTTCAAAAGAATGGAGGAATAAGGGGAAATGTCAGGAGAACGAATGAACGAACGAAAGCATGGCTCCCTGTGAGCCTGTATCCTTTTAATGAATGTGTTACTATCGCTTTCCATTGTAAATGTTTCTTGAATTATTGATACTCCATGTTTCATGTATTGAAATGATTATTTGATTATGTGTTCGAAACCTCACTGAGCTTTTAGCTAACCCCTTTAGTTTTGTTTTCCTTAACAGGGAACGGCGAACAGGATGAGAGCATAGACTAGCCTAGTCTAGTTCTTTTATTTTTTTTTTGTAATGGTTCTCACCCCAGTGCTTGGCACGGGGTGGACGTATGAAGGATTGAGAACCTTTGTATATTTGATGTTTATACTCTCTTTTGGGCTGGAAATGTGACAGCCCCACCTACCCCTAAGGCGAACCAAAGGGGTTAGCGGACTGCCTGCCCAACTCTCGCCAGGACTAACGGTGCAGTTTAGAGCGATCTATTGCGTTCCGGAACTTACCTACGCGCGTAAACAAGTCAAAATGTCAAAATAAAAAAAATAAATCCGGAGTCGGCCATGAGTAGTAACCGACCCTTCAGAACCCAACCAAATATCAAGCCAACATTCACATCGTAAACTTTAGTATTTACAATCCAAAGCGGCATACAAAAGTATTCAAAAGTGAATACATGTATGGTTTGCCAAAACAAAAGAGAAACGGACCCAAAAGTACATTTAGGGTTTCAATAAATGAGCTATACAAAAGATATGTCCAACTAGCTCAATTCGGCAACCAAATATCAATTGCAGTCCATAAGTATTTATTTTTCTGTAAGGAAAACAAAAGGAATAGAGTGAGCTAATTGCCCAGTGAGGTAATACTACTCAAGCAACCAAGTTCATAGATGCATCAAACTTTTCAGTCCAATTCATCAAAAGTAAATAAAGACACACATCAATAATGATGATAAAAGGATACGGGCGGCTCTCAAAAGCCCTTTTCCTCGTTTGCATTCTTGATCGGATCTCATTGACTCTCCATCAATGTTTAAAAGTAACCAACCGTAGACTTCACTTTACTTCCATTCCTTCCACCTAACATTCCCCTACCGGGCCCGAACTCCAAACACTTGCACTATGGTATTACTCGAGTATACCGGAATCGAGAGTCTCTCATACTACAAGTCCCCAAGGTTCATTAATTGGCACGACCAAGCCCTTGCCGGCTCGATTCAATCAACTACCAATGGGGTTGAGCTCAATGGTAACAATCATGGTCGTTGGATACTCGTCCAAACGACACCAAGTCAAGTACTTTCATTTCATGTAACATTCCAATAACATGATTAGCAATAGGTGAGAGTGATAAAGTACGCTCTCACTTCAATCATTCAACATTCAACGCATCAAGTTCAAGTATCAAAGCCATATAGTATCACACAAGTGAGTAGTACACTCACCAAGCTTGCAAATGGTGTTTCATGCACTTCCGTCAAAAGAACGTCGTGAACCACCGTCACGCCCTAAAACATGCAAAAAAGTACAATGAGACTCGATAACGAGTCATAAACCAATGCCAAATACGACCCCAATAGGGTTCCATAAGCATATACAAGCATTAGAGGAAACCAGAAAAATCCGGAAATGGAATTAGCTTTAGCCCTGAAAAAAAAATAGTTTTTGACCTCATTTTGCGGTAATGGCACCAAAGGCACTACGATTATCGGATGAAGGTGCAAGACCCACCATTTTGAAGCTAAGAGATAGGGCTACAATGTTTCAGAAGGAAATTCTGTCCAGTTTCGAGTGTAACAAGGTCAAAAATACAAGATACTACACCAGAACCGGAAAAACAGATTCACAAAACGCATTCTGGTGTAAACATCATAAAACAAGCTACCTAAGTCCAAATCCAGTAATTCCAAAGCCATCCGAAAGCTTAGAAATAGGGCTACATTTCATCAGGAGACCTCAACAACCAATTCTGAAGCATTCGTAATCAAAATAACCAATGACAGACGCAATTCTCAAATTCGGGTAAAACCAGGACAGCAAGGGTAATTTCGACTTTTCTCAAGTTACGCTACTCCGATTGACCTGAAATTTTGTAGGCACCCCTAAAATGTCATTACCTACAACTTTAATGTTTTAATCCAAAGCCAATTCGGCCTCTAACCATGAGCTACAAAACCGGGCAGAATGTATAACTTTGAAACCCTAGTTTTTCAATTTTCTTCCAAAACAGAAATTGCTTGCAATTAACCACTTTTCCCACCTCCTAGCTTCATTACATACCAATTCCAATCATCATACATGCCCACATAATCATATTCATATTAAATCAGAAAAATCACCAATAATTATAAAACTCCACCAATTCAACCAAAAATCAAGATTAATCCATAAATTTGCATCTTATACTACCACCAATCATGAATTTAACATCATTAGAGGGAGGAGAGTGGTTCTTCACAACTCACCTTAGAAACAAGAGAGAGAGAGCAACTAGTCCTCTTAGCTTTCCAAATAACTCCACAAAACACCTCACTATCACTCACTTAAGGGTTTCTATGGAACAAACACAAGATTAAATGGTTGATTTAGTAGATTGGAGCAAGATTGAAGGTAAGAAAATGGAGCAGTTTTTCTTCTTTTTGCTTGAGAGAGAGCCGGCTTCAAGAGCTTGAAATGAAGCTAATTTTTGGTGATTTTTGGTTTATTTGGTTATTTGGTCAAATGGTCAAAAAAAAGAATAGTTGTCATAACTCAAGACTTAATCATAGGGTGACACTTGTCACCCTATTTAATGCATCAATATCCTTTTGTTCCCTCTCACTCTAATCCATAAGGTATCCTCTAATTATCTCTTAGCACCCGATAAATTAAACCCAGTATCCGAAACTTAACCTAATTGGCCGAATTTTTTCGAACTTTCCGCACTAGCGGGTCCCACGTCCGATATATACTCTTAATTTCTCAAAACCTATTCGATACTAGAAAAATCATCCACAAACTATATCTGCTCATTAAAAATATCTAGAAATTTTCCTAATCACGAAAATGCAGAAAACAAGCCATGAAAGATAATAAAACCTAGAAAATGGGAAAAATTACGGGTTCTCACAGGAAATTTATATAAGTTCCGCTTTAAGTTTTGGATCGTTGCCCTATTTATTCTTGTGATTTTATTCCGTTTTCATTTAAGAGCTGTAGTAAGTGAGTGAGTCCCGGCGAGAGTTGGGCCGGCGACCCGCTAAACCCTTTTGGTTCGCCTTAGAGGGAGGTGGGGCCGTCACAGTCACGCCCCATTTTTTGAAAAAAATAAAAATAAATGGTTAAAAAAAAGTGAATTTTAATTCAATTTTTGATTGGAAAATGAATTTTTTATTTAAAAGAAAATGGGTCTAAATGGGACTTGTAATATGATGATTTGGGCCCAAATTATAGTTTAAAAAGGGTTTTTGAATAAAAAGTTGGAGTCGCCACTTGGTATAGAGTTAAGGTGTACCAAGTCACCTAAAAATGAATTTTTAAAGAAAAAGTAGAAAATCCTTTTTAAACGACTCCAAGTCTACGAAAATCAAAGAAACGTGTTCGGGAGTCACATTTGAAAAAAGGGAAGGCAACGATAAAATCCAAGGCATCCTTTCAACCTAGCCAAAGCTAGTTGCATGATTTAGTCATGATTTTCCTAATTTCTAACCAAAAGATGTATCGCATTTGGATGTAACTAACATGGATGCAATCCTAAATCTAATGACGAATCGAAAGGGACAAATATCTCTTAAAGGCTCAATCAGACTAGATCACATGAGTTGTGATAGCCAACGATAAGCCCTCCTAAGTGGTCACAAATAGAGCCAATGATGTAAGAATGAGTGAAATGAATGTATGCAATATGAACAAAATGAGCGTGTGTATAGTGGTAGTGTTCAAAGTGATGATATGTAAAGTGAGAGTGCAAAGTGATAGTGGATAAAGTGATAGTGTGCAGAGTGAGAATGTGTAAGATGAGAGTGTGTGAAGTAAAAATGTGGAAAAATGATAGTGTGTTAAGTGGGAGTGTGCAAATGGTAATGTGCCTTAGAAATGCATATGCCCTAGAGGAATGCAAAGACGAGTACGGAGAGACCCTAAATCATGACTTAATTTTCCCTCTCGTAGAGGGAATACGAACGTGCTAAGGCTAGAAAGCCAAACTCGTCCATATCCCATATTTGAGGGTTTTTCCTAATCTAATCAAGTAAAATGCACTAATCTACCCCTAATTTCATAAACGAAATGCAAATCTAATGTCATGTCTTATGCAAAGGAACATACGTATAAGGGGAAAGATAGGATAAGGGATATACATATAAAGGAGGAACATGGAATAAGGGATGTATGTAAAAGGGGAACATGCAAAGAATGATAAAAGACCCTAGAAAGGAAAATATGCATGAAATGAAGTGATTTTATCATACAATCATGATCTAACGTGAGAGGTTCCTAAGGGTCTAGCGTTGGACTAGCCTATGTCTATGAATTCTCACTAGCGTTGGACTAGTGTGGTGACGAGAGAGGGGCCACAACTAGCGTTGGACTAGTGTGGTGACGTCATGCATTTATTACAATCAAATAAATCATGTAAAGCATAATCAAAACATCTAAACACATATATCACATAAACACATAACACATAGGCATGATATCTAGATGCAAAGCCCTAAGAAAACGGTAACACACAGCACATAGGCATGCAAATCATACACAAAGCAAAATAAGGCAAATAAACCCCTAACTATTACACTTGGGGCCCTAACTACAATCTAAAAGGGGGGAAAGGAATGAAAATAAAACAATTAAATCCCTAACTATTACAACTTTGGCATTTAAATGCCTTTCAAATAATTACATTAGAATAAACGCACAAAATTAAAGTAAAAATAAATAATTAAAGAGATAAATAAATGAAAATGAAATAAAACATTCAAAATCATGCAATTACACACATAAGACACCTAAGTGCACATAGAGTCAAAAAAAGTAAAAATAAGGGATATGTGACGGCACCACCTTCCCCTAAGGCGTACCAAAAGGGTTCGGCGGGTCGCCTGCCCAACTCTCGTCAGGACTCACTCACTCGCATCTCACGCATACATCCATATACAGTAAATAACATAACAATTCAAACTTATAATATACATCGATGCACAAATCCAGATACAAAGCTCTTACACACCAAAAGTCTTCAAAGTGTTTACAATTCGAGTACAAATCACCCTAGTCAAGATATGGCGCGAGTACAAAATTCAAAACGTAAAATAACTAGACTACGCTCAACTGTACACATCTCACGCCTCGCTCGTACCCCCTGTAAGGAAAACAAATGACGTGGGATGAGCTAAAAGCCCAGTAAGGTTCCAAATAGCAAATTGACCATTTTCGAAAGTACGAATATCAATGTAGCACATTAATGAGCATCAAAAGTTCAGAAAGGGGAACAATAATACTTCAAGTAGCAAATCTCAAAGTGAGCGAGTATAAAAGTTTTTCAGAAGAAACAATAATCCAATAAATAATAATCATTCGAAAGTATAAGGATACGGATAGCTCTCAAAAGCCAAATTCCTATTGCAGTGCCAGGAGCTTGATCACGTAATAGTTGACACTCCGTCAACTTTCGAGTAAAGAAACCAATCCAGTAGAGCACCACTTGCACTACTCTCCATCCACCATTCAAACCCCCTACTAGGCCCAAAATCCTCAATAAACACTGGTGGTAATACTCGAGTATACCGATTAGTCGAGGAGATATCACTCCACTCGACAAACAAACTTCACTAGGCCACTTACTAGCACCAACTAGGAGGATTTTATGGAGTAAAACAAGTGTAAATGGTTGAGTTGTTGGATTGAAGCAAGAAGAAATCAAGAAGTTGAAGAGGTTTCTTCCTTTCTTAAGCTTGAGAGGGCCGGCTATGGTGAAGAAAGAATGAGGGAATTTAAGTGAATTTTGAAGATATTTAACACTTAGTCAAAAATAGTCAAAAGTATGAATAGTTGTCTTAAGTCCTAACCAATAACATGGGGACATGTGGCACTACAATAAATGCATTCCTATCCTTTCTTTTCTCTCTCACATCAATCATATCTCACACTCTACTTATCTCTTAACACCCGATAAATTTTACACGGTATCCGGAATTTAACCTTATTGGCCGAATTTTTCCGAACTTTTCGCACTAGTGGGTCCCACGTCCGTTATTTATCCTTAATTTTTCAAAAACTCACCAATACTAGAAAAATCATCTAAAAACTATAACTACTCATAAAATCCACCAAGAAAATATTTCTAAGCCAGAAAATGCAGAAAACATGCAATTAAGGGAACTAAAACCCTAGGAAAATAATTAGGGTTTTGCGGGTTCTCACACAATCAACTACCAATGGGGTTGAGCTCAATGGTAACAATCATGGTCGTTGGATACTCGTCCAAACGACACCAAGTCAAGTACTTTCATTTCATGTAACATTCCAATAACATGATTAGCAATAGGTGAGAGTGATAAAGTACGCTCTCACTTCAATCATTCAACATTCAACGCATCAAGTTCAAGTATCAAAGCCATATAGTATCACACAAGTGAGTAGTACACTCACCAAGCTTGCAAATGGTGTTTCATGCACTTCCGTCAAAAGAACGTCGTGAACCACCGTCACGCCCTAAAACATGCAAAAAAGTACAATGAGACTCGATAACGAGTCATAAACCAATGCCAAATACGACCCCAATAGGGTTCCATAAGCATATACAAGCATTAGAGGAAACCAGAAAAATCCGGAAATGGAGTTAGCTTTAGCCCTGAAAAAAAAAACAGTTTTTGACCTCATTTTGCGGTAATGGCACCAAAGGCACTACGATTATCGGATGAAGGTACAAGACCCACCATTTCGAAGCTAAGAGATAGGGCTACAATGTTCCAGAAGGAAAATCTGTCCAGTTTCGAGTGTAACAGGGTCAAAAATACAAGATACTACACCAGAACCGGAAAAACAGATTCACAAAACGCATTCTGGTGTAAACATCATAAAACAAGCTACCTAAGTCCAAATCCAGTAATTCCAAAGCCATCCGAAAGCTTAGAAATAGGGCTACATTTCATCAGGAGACCTCAACAACCAATTCTGAAGCATTCCTAATCAAAATAACCAATGACAGACGCAATTCTCAAATTCGGGTAAAACCAGGACAGCAAGGGTAATTTCGACTTTTCTCAAGGTACGCTACTCGGATTGGCCTGAAATTTTGTAGGCACCCCTAAAATATCATTCCCTACAACTTTAATGTTTTAATCCAAAGCCAATTCGGCCTCTAACCATGAGCTACAAAACCGGGCAGAATGTATAACTTTGAAACCCTAGTTTTTCAATTTTCTTCCAAAACAGAAATTGCTTGCAATTAACCACTTTTCCCACCTCCTAGCTTCATTACATACCAATTCCAATCATCATACATGCCCACATAATCATATTCATATTAAATCAGAAAAATCACCAATAATTATAAAACTCCACCAATTCAACCAAAAATCAAGATTAATCCATAAATTTGCATCTTATACTACCACCAATCATGAATTTAACATCATTAGAGGGAGGAGAGTGGTTCTTCACAACACACCTTAGAAACAAGAGAGAGAGAGCAACTAGTCCTCTTAGCTTTCCAAATAACTCCACAAAACACCTCACTATCACTCACTTAAGGGTTTCTATGGAACAAACACAAGATTAAATGGTTGATTTAGTAGATTGGAGCAAGATTGAAGGTAAGAAAATGGAGCAGTTTTTCTTCTTTTTGCTTGAGAGAGAGCCGGCTTCAAGAGCTTGAAATGAAGCTAATTTTTGGTGATTTTTGGTTTATTTGGTTATTTGGTCAAATGGTCAAAAAAATGAATAGTTGTCATAACTCAACACTTAATCATAGGGTGACACTTGTCACCCTATTTAATGAATCAATATCCTTTTGTTCCCTCTCACTCTAATCCATAAGGTATCCTCTAATTATCTCTTAACACCCGATAAATTAAACCTAGTATCCGAAACTTAACCTAATTGGCCGAATTTTTCCGAACTTTCCGCACTAGCGGGCCCCACGTCCGATATATACTCTTAATTTCTCAAACCTATTCGATACTAGAAAAATCATCCAAAAACTATATCTGCTCATTAAAAATATCTAAAAATTTTCCTAATCACGAAAATGCAAAAAACAAGCCATGAAAGATAATAAAACCTAGAAAATGGAAAAAATTACGGGTTCTGACACTCTCTCCCCCTTAAAAGAATTTTGCCCTCGAAATTTCTCACCTCAACTCACAAAAAGCTCAGGGTACTTCTTTCGCATTTCTTCTTCCACTTCCCAGGTAGCTTCCTCTACCCCATGATTTCTCCACAGTATCTTTACCAACGGAATCTGCTTGTTTCTTAACTCTTTGACTTTCCGGTCAAACACTTGGACAGGTTTTTCTTCATAAGCAAGCGATTCGTCCACGTCGATCTCCTCTGGTTGTAAGATATGGGATGGGTCGGGATAATACTTCTTGAGCATCGAGACGTGGAAGACGTCATGAATTCTCGAGAGACTTGACGGCAGCTCTAGTCTCTATGCTACCGCGCCTATCCTCTGCAGGATCTTGTAAGGTCCGATGAATCTCGGTTGCAATTTCTTTCCTCTACCCGCCGTGACACTCCGTAACGGTGTAACCTTGAGGAAAACACGGTCTCCAACTTCGAACTGCAAGTCTTTTCTTCGGTTGTCTGCATAGTTCTTTTGTCGGCTTTAAGCAGTTTGGAGTCGTTACCGTATCAACTTGACCTTTTCTCGAGCCTCTTCCATCCATGAAATAGTGGTTGGATCTAATGCCTTCCTCTTGCCAACTTCATCCTAGTAAATTGGTGACCGGCATTTTCGTCCATATAATGCTTCATATGGAGCCATTTGAATCGACGAATGGTAGCTGTTGTTGTATGCAAACTCTACTAAGGTCATGTGTTGACTCCAGTTGCCTCCAAAATCCAGAATGCATGTCCGTAGCATGTCCTCGAGAGTTTGGATTGTTCGTTCTGATTGTCCATCCGTCTGAGGGTGATAGGTCGTGCTCAAATTGAGTTTCGTCCCTAGCGTCTCTTGGAATTTCTGCCAGAATCGAGATATGAAACGTGGATCTCGATCGGAGACGATACTGACTGGAACGCCGTGTATGTGACGGCCCCACCTCCCCCTAAGGCGAACCAGAGGGTTCGGCGGGCCGCCTGCCCGGCTCTCGCCGGGACTCAGTCGTTCACTAAAGTCCTCAAATGAATTACAAGAATAAACCTCAAATATACATCACATGGTCCACAAATATACATCCAAGTCTCCAATAATTACATGTCACAAATGCAGCGGAAACTAATTCCCAACTATACATCAAATGATTCCAAATCCAAAACTGTACAAAATATATGCCATCCAGTCACGTGAACAAGTACTACAAGTCCTTCCTTCGCCACGAGTCCTGTGGAGGGGAATAAAATATTTTTGGGGTGAGCTAGAAACTCAGCGAGTAACCATTAAAATCAGTAATTAAATCGGTTTCACAATAGTTCATTTCAATGATGTCATATATCAATGATGTCATAAATCAAATGATAAGTTCAGAAACAACTACAACATTTGCAAAACAGTAAATATGGAGTATCAATAATTCAAGAAACATTTACAATGGAAAGCTATAGTAACATTCATGAAAAGATACGCTCGTTCTCTTGACATTTCCTCCTTCCTCCAAACTTTTGAAAATTGCATTTTCTTTTCTTTTATAAATAAACCCCTCGCTCATTTGGTCATTCATTTCATTCACCAGACTCCACCAACCTCCACCAACCTACAAAGGTAATACTCGAGTATACCAAACGTTCACCCAAGTCCCTAATCACCCGACCGAGACCGTTTCTGGCTCGAGATGACCAGTAACAAGGGGCAATGGCCAGTTCAGCCCAAAAGGCTTACATCATGCGCAACTAGCATTTCAATAATTAAATCCTTGAAAATTGCACAGTTATTTAGGTCGAGTGCGATAAAGTACACACTCGCCTAGAAAGCTCGTTTTGGAAATCATTCAAAACACTTAACACGTTATCAATCAATAATACAAGTCATGAAGTCAAGAAAATATAGCAAATAAGGAACACTCATATGCAAGCACGCATGATATGCAAGAAAACAGTTCAAAAGTTTAAAGGTAAATAATGCAAGAAAACGGTACAAAAGTAACTTTGGAAACAGTTCAAAAGTAAATAATGCAGGAAACGGTTCATAAATAACTTCAGAAATAGTTTGAGGTCACTCACCTCCATGGCTCAGAAATCATCCATCATATAACATTGCCTTGCTCAAATCCAAGTCTTAGATCACAAACTCAATGCAAACAAGTCCCTTCAAAGTTCGGACAGCACTTCCCCTGAATTTGCTAACTTTTCCAGCCATCATGGCTTCATTATTTCCTCAGCCAGTCCCAAAGGTAGACACACAACAACAAGTTCATCCACTAGCCATTCAACAAGCTCCGAGTAGTACTAGTACAAGTCAAGATAGGGCAAAGTCCGGAAATGAAAGTTAAGCTCAAAACCAGAAAAACAGTTTTGGACGTCATTTTACGGTAATGGTACCAAAGGCGCTACGATTATCGGATGAAGGTGCAAGACCAACCATTTCGAAACTAAGAGATAGGGCTACAATATTACAGAAGGTCACTCAACCCAGTTTCGAGTGTAACCAGGTCAAAAACACAAGAAACTACACCAGAATTACAAAAACTGCTTCACAGAACGCATTCTAGCGGAAACATCATAACTCAGGCTCTCCAAGTCCAAATCCAGAAATTCCATAACCAGCTGATAGCTAAGAAACAGGGCTAAATTTCATCAGAAGGCCTCAACATCCAATTCGGAAGCAATTCCAGCCAAAACAACCAATTACAGTCGCAAATCCCAATTTCGGGTAAACCAGAACAGCAATAGTAACTTTGACTTTTCTCACTCTACGCTACTCCGATTGACCTGAAATTTTGTAGGCACCTCTAAAATGTCATTACCTACAACTTTTATGTTTTACAAAAAGGCCAATTCGGCCTCTATCTAGGACCTAAAAATTCGGACAGAATGTTCATCACAAAACCCTCACTTTTGAATTTTTGGTCCAAAACAGAAATTGGTTGCAATTAATCACTTTTTCCACCTCCTAGAGTCATTAAACATCATTTTCAATCATCATATATAACCACACAACCCTGTTCATATTAAAACAGAAAAATCCCCAAAAATAATAAAACTTCATCACTTCAACCAAAAATCACAATATAATCCATAAAGTTGCATCTCATGCCACCACCAATCATGATTTAAGCATCAATTAAGGGAGGAAAGGGATCCTTCACCACTCACCTTGGTAACCAAAGAGATGGAGCAACCTTGCACTTAAATCTTCCAAATCACTCCAATAAACACCTCACAAATACTCACTTAATGTTTTCTATGGAGCAAAAACAAGATTCAATGGTTGATTTGGTAGATTGGAGTAAGATTGAAGCTAGAAAGTGGAGTAGAAAATGAAGTTTTTTCTCTCTTATTTTGCTCCTCTTAACAGCCGGCCATGACAAGAAAAATGGGAGAAAATTGGGTCCAAATTGGTTTTAGTAAAGTTAGAAAAGTCTTGGTCAAATTCAACATCCAATGGGTTTGTGACACTTGGCACCTCTAAGCTTTAATCTTATCTTTTTGTCTCTCCAATACAAATATCTTAACACTTTGTAAAATAATATCACTTAATACAAAATTCCAACAAGTTGTCAAAAATATAATGCATTTACCGCACTTGCGGGTCCCACGTCCAAAATACGCTTTTAATTTCTCAAAAACTAACCGATACTATAAAAATCATTTCAAAACTATTTTTGCTCATAAACTTTATCTGGGGAATTTTTCTAATCAAGAAAATGTGGAAAAAGCGGGCGTTAAAAAAATAAACCCCAGAAAATTAGAAAATTTCAGGGTTCTCAAACTCATTTTTTTCGGGGCCTCACAGTGTAGCCTTACGATCTCGTTCATGTACAGTTGGGCCAACTTGTCCATGGAATATTTCATGTTTACTGGCAGGAAATGGGCCGATTTGGTTAACCGGTCGACGATTACCCAAACGACATCGTGTCCTCATTGCGTTCGTGGCAAACCTGAAACGAAATCCATGGTGATGTTTTCCTACTTCCACTCGGGTATCTCAAGGGGTTGTAACAAGCCCGATGGTTTTTGATGTTCCGCTTTCACCTGTTGGCAAACAAGACATTTTTGCACGTACAGAGTAATTTCCTTCTTCATATTGTCCCACCAATAGGTTCCTTTCAGGTCCTGATACATCTTTCTACTACCCGGATGAATTGTATACTTAGATCGATGGGCTTCCTCTAGAATCTCCGTTTTCAACGCTTCATCCTTCGGCACCACTATTCGGTTTCGGTATTTTAAAATACTTTCAGGACCAAAATTGAAATCAGTGGTTTCTCCTTTTCCCACTTTCTCTCCCCATTTCTGTACTAGTGAATCTTTCTTTTGAGCTTCTTTAATTCTCTCCAAGAGAGTGGAAGTCACTTTAATATTGCCAAAAATCACCTTATGGCTCCCAAGGCAGGGTTTCCACTCACAAACCGACTCGAGTAAATTCCATTCTTTAATCATTAACCCAGCAACTTGTGCCTTGCGACTCAAACCATCGGCCACTACGTTCGCCTTTCCTGGATGGTAGTTGATGGTACAGTCGTAATCCTCCAAAAATTCCATCCATCGTCGCTGCCTCATGTTCAATTCCTTCTGTGAGAAGAGGTACCTTAGGCTTTTGTGATCGGAGTAAACCTCGAAGGTTACCCCATATAGGTAATGTCTCCACTTTTTAAGAGCGAAAACAACGGCAGCTAGCTCTAGATCGTGGGTTGGATAGTTCTGCTCGTGGGGTTTCAACTTTCTAGAAGCAAAAGAGATCACATTACGGTTCTGCATTAACACGCAACCCAGGCCTTCTCGTGAGGCATCAGTATACACAGCAAATCCGTCCACTCCGTTTGGCAAGACTAGCACTGGAGCCATGGTCAATCTCTTCTTTAGTGCGTGAAAACTCGTCTCGCTTCGGGCATTCCAAAGGAACTGACCATGTTTCTTTGTCAAGTCGGTTAAGGGACCGGCCAGTTTGGAAAAGTCCTTGATGAAACGCCTGTAATATCCAGCCAGCCCTAGAAAGCTACGGACCTCAGTGGGATTTTCTAGCATCTTCCAATTAGTCACAGCCTCTACTTTCGCCGGGTCAACTGAAATACCCTCTTGAGAAATTACGTGTCCCAGAAAATAAATTTTCTCTAGCCAAAATTCGCACTTGCTGAACTTGGCGTTTAGTTGATGGTCTCTTAGGGTTTGTAAGACAATCCTCAAGTGCTGCTCATGCTCTTCACGTGTCTTGGAATAGACTAGAATATCGTCGATGAAGACTACTACAAATCGATCCAGGTAGGGCTTAAAAACCCTATGCATTAAATCCATGAAGGCAGCAAGAGCTTTGGTTAATCCAAAGGGCATAACTACAAACTCGTAATGCCCATATCTCGAGTTGAATGCGGTTTTCGGAATATCCTCCTTCCTGATTAATAACTGGTAATACCCTTTGTCGGGCCCCATTTTTTGATAAGAAAAATAAATGGTTTGAAAATGTGTTTTTTGATTGGAAGATGAATCGTGATTTAAAGAAAAATGGGTCTAAATGGGGTTTTGAGAATGCGACGATTTGACCCAAAATTATAGTTTAAAAAGGGTTTTTGAAATCAAAATTGGAGTCGCCACTTGGTAATGAGTTAAGGTGAACCAAGTCACCTAAAATGAATTTTTTAAAGGAAAAATAGGAAAAAGTAATAAGAAACCCCTTTTAAACGACTCCTAGTCCACGTAAACCAAAGAAAAAGGTTCGGGAGTCACATTTGACGAAGGGGAAGGCAAGGATAAAAATCCAAGGCACCCCTTCGACCTAGCCAAGGCTAGTTGCATGATTTAATCAAAGATTTTCTTGTTTTAACCAAAGAATTTATTACATTTGGATGCACTACATGAATGCAAACCCTAGACCTAGGGGTATTGGGGGAAATTTCTCTTCAAAGGTTGAGTGGTGCCAATCACATTAATAGTGAAGCCCAATAACGACCCTTTGAAGAAGTCACGAATAATGCGAGTGGGATGCAAATGAATGGAATGCATGTATGCAATGTGAGGATATGTGAAGTGAGAAAAATAATAAAAATAATAGGATGTAAGTGGAGGTGTGCAAATGTATTTACAAGTGTTTGTGTGCAAGTGAAGGGATAAAAAGGTGTACATGTGCAAATGGGAGGAAAAGTGTTCGTGCGCAAGTGAAGGGATAAAAAGTGCATGTGTGCAAATGAGACAAAAGTGAAAGTGTGCAAGTGAAGGGATAAAAGGTGTACGTGTGCAAATGGGAGAAAAAGTGAAAGTGTAATGATAGAGTGGATTTAGAATGCATGAGCCTAGGGAATGCATGCATATTGGGTACGGGGAGACCTAAATCGTGACTTAATTTGCCCTTTTATAGAGGGAATACAAGCGTGCTAAGGCTTAGAAAAAGCCACACTCGTCTATATCCCATATTTAAGGGGACTCTCAATCAAATGAACCCTATAGCTAGCATGAAATGCAAAAATCCTAAAATGGAGGGAAAAGGGGTTCGAGGGGCATGCAAAATGATAAAACTAAAAAGAATGCATGACATGTAATGAACATGCAAATATGTGCTAACGAGGGGAAATCCCTAAGGGTCTAGCGTTGGACTAGCCCATTCTATGAATTCCGACTAGCGTTGGGCTAGTGGAAACGTACATTCATCCATTCCATTCATCTACACTACAGAAAGCTAGTAGACATGCCAAACACTCATAAACACGTAGCACGTAACACTTAACATGCTCGACTAGATGCAAAACCTAATAAAGCAAGTAGCATGTAACACATAGGCATGCAACCAAGCTAATGAACTTTACATTCACTAACTAAAACAAAAGGGGAAGGGGAAAATGGACCAAACTGCTCGCCAAAGCCCTATCTATTACAAGCCAAGAGGTGTACACATACCCCATAAAAGAAAAAACTTAATAAAGCAAAAGTAAATGAAAGGAATGAAAGGAATTTAAGAAATGTAAAGAAAGCAAAGTAGTCATGCAATTCACTTAGCACATTGGATCACATAGGAGAGACACATAAAAGGTAAAAGAAAGTTATACCTCCCTTGAGTTGGTAATCAAATGAAGTAAAAATGGCTTCAAAACAATAAAAAGGTCAAGGTACCACTTTATTTAAGAAAAATTAAAAGAAATGCGTAAAACAAAACTCACTTGATGATAAAGTCCCTAAAGTCATGTCTTAAGCGCAATTGAAGCAAAGCATGGTAGTTAATTGAAGCAAACAAGCAATGAAGTTGCACAAATTAAAATTACCAAGGACCAAATTGATGAAATTATTCAATTGGTTGGGTCATAGTGGAACAAGGAGAAGCTTGAAGGGTTAAATTGATTAAGTTATCCAATTAGTTGGGCCATAATAGCACTAAACACAAATTGAGGGATTAATGTGCAATTATTATAACATTTTGCATGCATGCAAACGAATGCCAAAGGCTTCTTTACTTCTGCAATTTTCTGCTGCCACTCTCATCAACCGAGACCAAAACTCAAGCATACCACTTGCTATTCAAGAACAGAAGTTCAAATCCGAATTCACAGCTTTAAACTAAATAATCAACTACATCATTGTCATCGTCCAAACATACAAAAACTGAGAAAAGATTCCATGCACAATTCTAAAAATAAGCACACATTTGAAGAACAAAAATTGCAGCACCTCCAAGCAACTTCCAGCAAACAAGATTCATGCAACAAAAGAAGGTCAAGAAGCTTCTGCAATCAATTCTTAAACTTCAACAAATCATGAAGAAAAGAAACTAGCAAGTACTGTCACAACCAACCCAAGACTATGATCTTGTTGCAGCAGATTTTTGTGTATCATCCTTCCCTTAAAACTCAACTTCAAACGGAAACAAATTCAAACAAACAAACAAGACTTTGACATGAACCAAAACCCGCAGGATTGCAGCATCTAAACATACAAAAAGGAACCCAGATTAACGGCTGTTCAAGAAAGAAAAATGATGAAGAAAAATGCAGCTTTTCCCTATTGGTTTCACACATGAAAGAGAGCTGATGACTTTTGTCTCTAAGTTTCCAACAGGAAAATTCTAAATGCAGCTTTGATAGCAAATATGTCCATAGCAACCCAGTTATGCAGCAAACAAAAACAAGGACACCAACCAAGCAAAAAACATAGCAGAAACTGATGCAATCTTCTTGGTTCATGCAAATGATTCGGCTACTCATTGTCTATGTCGCCAGCAAGCATTCAATTCCAACTCAAGTTTGTTTAAACACAAACTCCCAAAACCAATCTAAGTGTCATAATAATCATTTCAACATTCGAACCAACCCAAAACATAGAAGAAAAAACATGCAAAAGCTGGAAAATTCTGGGCAAAAGGTTCGGCAATCCTGACTGGTTTAGCAAAAACATTCGGCCAACTCCAGTATTTTTTGTTCCCAACCATGCAAACTCAACACCACTCTTCTAATTTCCCTTTTCGAAACAATATTGACTAGCCCATTATGTGGCAAAACTCCTTTGATGAGCTGTTGTGTAGAGGAAAACAGCATAAGTATAGGAACGAATGCAGCAATTTTTCTACTTCAGCCTAGATATGTTTGTGTGTGATAACTCAAACAAACTCTATGCATTTGACAGCCCAAACTGAATGTAATTCGCACAAAACAAACTCAGTAAAATCCCAGAAAATTGTCAGCTTCAGTCATAAATCCACAAGACTTCATCAAAACATGCGATCTTCTCTTTTGTTTTTTTTTTTTTTAAAGAACTTCATGGAATTTTCTGCTGCAACTTTGCCATATTCTCAAAGTTTTTTTAAAACCCAAATGCCGGAGACTTATATATCCAAATTACAGACAAAATCCATCCCAATTTCATGCAATGAATTCTGATAAGATAAGTTGCAAAACAAACGGGCAGATTGCGGGCCACGGAGAAAGAAAAACAGCAAGAAAACTGACAAACAAAAACAAGGCCCAGGAATGCAAAAGCAAATGAAAGTGAAATCAGTTGGAACATTGTTTTGGGATGATACCTGATGAAAACTTTTCAAAAACAAGACAGGAAATGCCGCAAAAAGGAAACCGCTGGAATCTCTTCGCTGCGGCGTCGAACCCGCACCCGTGGAATCGATCAACGATTTTGGGAGGCAAATTCGAAGACTTTATCAAGATTTTCTGCAAATGATTACTAAGCGAAAGCTTCTCCCCTTACTTCCTAGTTGGTGCAGAACTTGAAAATCTCTTGAAAGGAGCAAAGATCAAAGAGATATTGCAGCTCAAAGATGGCTGCTTTTCAGCCCTTGTTGCGCAACATTCTGCAGCTTTTCCTTCATTTCCTTTCTCTTCCAAAGAACAAACTCCTCTCTGTCCGTTTGACCTGAAACCTCCTTTCCCTGCTTCACTCCTCTCTTCTCTTTCTAGCTTTCTCACGGTCTTCCTCTTTTTTTTTTTTAAGAAGTAATTTAAAAAATGATAATAAAATTAAGAAACAACAATTTAAGCAATATTGGACAAAAATAAATAAACTAGAAATAAAAGACACAAAATTATGATTTTTTCATTTTTCATTTTTTCCTTTTTTTTCATTTTTTCATTTTTTCTTTTTTTCTTCAAGAAAACATTGAATTTAAAACACAAACAACTAAAACATATTTTTTCCTTTTTGAGAAATTCTACATTAAAATGACTAACATAACTAAAACTAAAAGTAAATAAAACTAATTGTGACGAATAAAAATAGAACAAATAAAAAACGAATAGTAAATAAATAAATAATAAAACACCAAAATTTTGGTGTCTACAGTTTGCCCCTCTTTGTCTGAGTTTTGAAAAAACTTGAGACAAAGAAGTAGACACCAAATATTTACCAGCATTATTCGGCGGTGAACTTCTCAAACGATGGGGACTGACTCCTGACAGGAAATTTTAAATCGGGACTGACCCGAAACAGAAATTTAAACGGGACTGGACCGAACAGGAATTTAAACGGGACTGACCCGAACAGAAATTTAAACGGGACTGACCCGAATAAGAATTTAAAACGGGGACTGACCCGAACAAGAATTTAAAACGGGACTGACCCGAACAAGAATTTAAAACGGGACTGACCCGAACAGAAATTTAAACGGGACTGACCCGAACAAGAATTTAAAACGGGACTGACCCGAACAAGAATTTAAACGGGACTGACCCGAACAGAATTTAAACGGGACTGACCCGAACAGAAATTTAAAACGGGACTGACCCGAACAGAAATTTAAACGGGACTGACCCGAACATGAATTTAAACGGGACTGACCCGAACAAGAATTTAAAACGGGACTGACCCGAACAGAATTTAAACGGGACTGACCCGAACAGGAATTTAAACGGGACTGACCCGAACAGAATTTAAACGGAATTTAAACGGGACTGACCCGAACAGAATTTAAACGGGACTGACCCGAACAGAATTTATGCGGGACTGACCCGAACAGGAATTTAAACGGGACTGACCCGAACAGAATTTAAGCGGGACTGACCCGAACAGGAATGTAAAATGGGATAGACCTGAACAGAAATTTAAATGGGATAGACCCAGACAGAAATTTAAAACGGGACTGACCCGAATAAGCTTTTGATCATGGGACTGACCCGAAAAATGCTCTTGACCGTGGGACTGACCCGAAAATGCTTTCGATCGTGGGACTGACCCGAAAATGCTTTCGATCGTGGGACTGACCCGAAAATGCTTTTGATCATGGGACTGACCCGAATAAACTCTTGATCGTGGGACTGACCCGAAAATGCTTTTGATCGTGGGACTGACCCGAAAATGCTTTTGATCATGGGACTGACCCGAATAAACTCTTGATCATGGGACTGACCCGAAAATGCTTTTGACAATCGGTCATGGGACTGACCCGAAAATACTTTTGATCGTGGGACTGACCCGAAAATACTTTTGACAATCGGTCAGTGGGATTAAGCCCAAACCTGCCGTGATGAAATTTGATTTGATTTTGATTCTTTTCTTTTCTTTTCTTTTTTTTCTGAATTTTTTTTTATTTTTTCTGATTTTTTTGATTTTTTTTTTTGAGTTTTTGATTTTTTTTTTTTTTTGATTTTTTGATTTTTGATTTTTTTTTTGATTTTTTGAAAAACTTCCCAAAATAATTTGCCCCAGTATGATGAATTGATCAGTGGGATTACACCCAAGCCTGCCTTGGTTGCACTGGCGGCACAAATTTCAGACTCAATAGGATGTCGGCGGCACGAAGTCCAGGCCCGACGTGATTTTTGGAGGGTTGGCGGCACGAAGTCCCGGCCCAATGTGATATTTGTGAATGGCCAGTGGGATAAGACCCAGTCCTGCCACCCAATTGGTCAAGAAATTGAATTTGATTTGTCAAGAAACAAGAAATTTGATTTTCCAAGAAACAAGAATTTGAACTTGATTTTTGATTTTTGAATTTTTTCTGATTTTTCGAGAGAATCTTTTTCAAAATAATTTGCCCTCAGTGTAGGGCCCTTTTTCCCTTCTTTCTTTTCTTTCTTCGGCGTCTGCTTTCCACATCACCAGATGTTCCTTCGTCGATTTCAACTATGAATACCTGCACAGGGGCTTACCAAAATATGACATGCACTTGAATTTCATGAAAAGAAACAGCGTGATTGATTTGAAAAATGCATTATTTGATTCTTGGACGAAATCCTCAAATGAACTATAAAAATTTTGCCCCAGTGT
The DNA here is from genome assembly GCA_036785865.1 of Coffea canephora. NCBI lineage: Eukaryota > Viridiplantae > Streptophyta > Magnoliopsida > Gentianales > Rubiaceae > Coffea > Coffea canephora. The sequence goes on from CM071913.1 coordinate 35,927,876, forward strand.
GGGCTTATTCTGTGAAATCCCATGAATAAAAATTTGCCCCAGTGTGGGCACAATTTGCGAAATCTTGTAAATGAAAATTTGCCCCATTATGGGCCTATTTTGCAAAATCCCTCAAATGAAAATTTGCCCCAGCGTGGGCTTATTTAATTGCAAAAAATTTGTTTGGATGACACTCCATTTATTTGAACAATGTAAGAAACTGTGTTTTCTAACAGAAAATTTGATGATGAATCTTTCGAAATAATTCCAAATTACAAAAGATTTCTTTCCCACTTTAGCATAAATGCTTAGGGTAATGGATTACCACTTCTCATCTTTCAGGACCAATCAAGTGGGTGTTATTTTTTATTTTGAGGTGGCTAAGGGAAATGAGAAATCAAGATTTGTCTTGTTTTTGTGCCCCCAATCGTATGTAATCCATTCAATATCACATCTTAGTGAAAGCAAATAGTTTGTCACCCCTATTTCTTAAGAAAATTTAGTCAACATATAAGCTTTAAACTTGTACCAAAATGGGTAGAAGCGATAGCTAAACCTGTGAAAACTGGTTATACCCCCATGATCACAAATGATTGATGGATTTCTTACGAGCATAATCCTCACTTTGGATTGTCATGAAGGAATAAGTCAACGATGGACTTTATTAACTTGTAATGTGGCTTGAAACGATAGCTGAAGGATAAGTCTTTCAAGGACATTGCACCGAAGATCGCATTTTTCCAAAACTGCACCTATTCTGAACTCAAAGATCTCAGAATTTGTTTGTATTCCTCTCATCATTCACCAGGGACTTCAACGTCGAATTTTTCTGCTTTTCTTGCATTTACTTTTCTTACTTTGCTTTTTGCCTCTTTTCCCTTTCCCTCAACTTGGTGGGTTTTCACATGGTGAGTAGTGTCAACCCCATACCCAAACAATTCAGAAATACAGCTAAAATTTTCCGACATCAGAAATTTTCTTGACAGGGCCATTGCAAAGAACAGAAGTCAGGACTTTCGGCTTTTGTAATGGGGTCAGGTGGGGTGTTTAGAAGAGTTAAGGCTTGAAAGCAGATTTCAAGAATGGTTTAAGTAATCTGAGATCGCATTGTTGTGCCAACCCTATTTTAGGGTTAAATCAAAATTTTGCCCCAGTTTATGCTCAATTGAGGCTTTTTCTCTTTCATTTTCTTTCTTCTTTTGATTTTTCAGCTTTTGCCATTCTTTTGAACTTTCACAAAATTTGCCCCAGTTTACTTTTGTACTGAGGTTCTCTTTTTTCTTTTCTTTTGATTTTGCGGCATTGTCACTTTTTCACTTCTTGAAATTTTCCTTTTCAACTCCAACTTGCCCCAGTGTGGGGTTTGCGATTCTCAGGGGTTGCCAAATGAAGTATTTTATTCTGAAGGTTAAAAAAGGAAAACTAGGGATAGAACGTTTGATTGGAAAAGAAGAGGGTCTGACTTTTATTCCGTTCCTTACAATAACTCTGAAAGGAAACTTTCATTAATGCGAAATTTTTTGCATGTATCTGAATTACTGACTGAGGAAGACCCTTATTCATTCATATTTGTGACACATAGGCGGTCCGTGCGGATAAATCTCTTCCTTTTCTTCTTTTCAAAATTGGAACCCAAGTGGAATCAAATTTTTCCAATCTGCGGTTCCCTTTCCCCTTTTTCTTTTTTTTTCCTTTTTCAAAATTCCCCAATCTCCTTCCCCAATGTGGGGTGCGATCATATGTGCACTCGAAAAGAACCACCAATTTTTTTTTGGCTCAAATGAGGATGCAAGGGATAAATGGTGTTTAGGTCGTAGAAATGATGGCCAAAGTATCATTCTTACACCTCATGACAATCAGAGTAACGCAATGCTCATTGAAAATCCACTCCCTTTTGATATTTAACAATTTTCCATGTAGGTTAGTGATCATCAAGGCGCTTATTTGAAACGAAATTATTCTTTTAAAGGCTCAAACGGGAGAGCAAATGATAAACTCTGTATAGATAGAGAAAAGACTGCTCAAAGTATCATTCCAACTTTTCAAAACAAACAAGAATAATGCACATTTTTGCTTTCACTTAGATGTGAATTGAATCGGTTAAACACAATGGATATTTTCAAGCAAAGATGGCCCCAATTTGCAATTTATCAATCAATGTGACTGATTTTATTTTGGGGTTAAGTGAAGGTATCTCATTGGGCCTTTTGAGTGACCATTCACCTCTTTTCCTGAGCACTCTTATTGTATGGCTCGGATTGCCAATCGAGTGTAAGGATTTTAGGAGAGTATACACTTGTGAAATTCAGGCTGGAGGTTGAAAAAATCTCAACTTAGTTTTATTTTTCAAAATTCATCATGAAATCTCCAATGAGTAAGAATAAAGAATGAAATGTACATAAATATACACAAAACAATGATTGTCCAAAAATTTTACTACTGAAAAAGTTTGAAACAAAATTTCTCATTCAATTACGATACAAATGAGAAGAGAGAAACTTGTAAAGAGCTCCACATATAAACTTTTTGTCTCCTTTTCTTTTGAAACAAAATGTATTAACAAATCAAATAAACAGAATTTCCCTTTGGAAAACAATTACAACATCTCTCAGAGGCTTTAGCGTAGAACTTCCAGATAGATCATTTATGTTTTCATTGTAGGATCTGCCCAAGAATCAAATAACACTTGTAATCTTCAAACTTTATTGGATTAAAATTAGCATCAGATATAGAAGAATATTTTCGTCTTATTGAAACATTTTTATGAATGCAGAGGAGGGGGAAAACAAAAGAAAAATACCCAAAGTTAGTAGGCAAAACTGCAAAATCGGTATGTATGTCCTATGGGGGAGCCCTTTTTGTGCCAAGGGTAGGCCTAGCATGAAAATGCAATCCTCTGAGGTAGGCACTATACCATACCTGATGGATCTGATCAACTCATTGAGTGAAAATAATTTTTGAAAAATTTGGTCAATCGGAGTGACGAGAGTCACTTGTCAAAACGAGGACCTCGTCCGGAGGGATTGATCACTTTTGATTGATACAAGAATTTGCAAAAACGCACAGGTTTGACCTTGACGAACTTCCTATCGAAGAGATTGGAATTCGTTTTGACAACTTTTCTTAGTGGAGCACGGGTCAAAACTCCAACTGATCAAATGGCTGGATACAATGGATGGTTTTCTCAAAAATCGACTAAATTTCCCAATTTGAAATTGACATTGAAACCCTGATTAGTCAAATGGGTTGAATGAAATTGACCATTTATTTAAAATCGACCGGATTACCCTAAAAAGGGAAACAGGTCAAATGAATTGAATGAAATTTAACTTATCCAAAATTAATCAGATCACCCTAAAAAGGGTAAATTGATCAAATAGATTGAACGCAACTTGATTTATTCAAAATCGGCTCGATTGCCCTAAAAATGGGTAAATTGGCCAAATGAATGCAATTGAATTAGTGATTTATTCAAAAATCGGCCGAATGACCCTAAAAAGGGTAAATTGATCAAATGAATTGAAGATTTATTCAAAATCGACCAGGTGACCCTAAAAAGGGTAAATTGGTCAAATGAGTTGACGATTTTTTAAAATCGACCGGATGACCCTAAAAAGGGTAAATTGGTCAAATGAATTGATGATTTATTCAAAATCGACCAGATGACCCTAAAAAGGGTAAATTGGTCAAAATGAATGGATGATTTTTCAAAAATCGACCTGATGACCCTAAAAAGGGTAAATTGGTCAAATGAATGAATTGGTCAAATGATGAATGAATTGACAAAATGGATTGGATAAAATGGATGATTTATTCAAAAATCGACCGAATCGCCTTCAAAAAGGGTAAAATGGTCAAATGCATTTATTCAAAATGGAATGGATAACCCTAAGAATGAATTAAACTAATCAAATGAATTGAATGAAGTCAATTGATCAAACAGATCGAGTGAAATGATGATTTGACCAACTCGCCCTAAAACTAGGCAAATCGGTCCAATGGATCGAATGATTGATTCAAAATTGACTAGATCACCCTAAAAAGGGTAAACTAGTCAAATGAAATCGGATGACTTATTCAAAATTGATTGAATTGACCTAAGAAATGAGTAAATTGGTCCAATGAATAAAATGGAGATTGATGATTTATGCAAAAATCGACCAAATCACCCTAAAAGGGTAAATTGGTCAAATGAATTGATTTATTCAAAATTGATTAGGAATTGACAAAATGGATCGATTGAATCGTTCGGCCATTGATGGTTTCAAAAAATTAGTCTATGAGCCTTCTAAAATCACGATTTGGCCTCAGTTTATTAACTGTCTCAATGATAAGGAATTATTTGTGAATTTCTTCAAATTAATGTCCTTTACGCAAGGGATTTTTACCAACTTTGATAAAATGGCCAAAAAGTGATTATTAGACGTTCATATTCCAAAAATCACTCTATGAAAATGATTGGATCCTACCTTACCTTGTGCACTACCCCTTTGGATGGTACAAAATGTAAACATGCAAGTCTCATTGGATTAAGTATCCGAGACACAAGGTGGCTTATCCCCTAGCACGGGATCGCCTAAATGGCATTCCCTTTCTAGGGTTTAATGCATGATGCCAGTTATTAAAACAGGAAAAAATGCAATTCGAAATGAAACGTGACCTAAGGAACCCTTTATCTGCCAGGGTAGGCCTAGAATGATATGCAATCATTAATCTATGAATGCAATATACAAAAATCTTTAAACGTGCAATAGCCTATCTACAAGGGTAGGTTCTAAAAGAAAGTCATGCCAGACCTCTTATTTGCTAGGGTTTGTGAATGTAAAAGACAAGAGACAAGGAAACGTGAGTTCAACACGTAATCACATAACACGTTGGACAATTAAGCAACAAAGACAGATAAGGAAAAAGGGGTGGGACCCCTCCCCTCGTGAAATAGTGTTTCCTAATTTAGGGTAAGGTCGACTCTACCCTAGGTAATTCTAATATGGATGCATGAGGTTGGGGTTCGCTAATGCATCTAGACTCGATAATCTCAGGTCCCCGAGCCTTCAGACTTAGAAACCAAGGGTCATCAATCCCAAGGTTTTTTGTCAGTGGCTCGAGCGATTCCCCAAACACCGCTACGCACACATCGTGTCACGGCTACGTGTTCGAGTGAATCTATCAAAAATCCTCAACCTTCGACTAAAAGCTAAAGGCTATCAACCCAAAGCTTAAAGCGGAAGGTCGAGTGACCCATCGGATCATGCTACACACACATCGTGTCGTGATCACACGTCCAAGTGGGTCGCCTAAAATCCTAATAGGGTGGAGTGTCGTGACAAGCCACTAAAAGAAAAATAAATGAGGGGTAAAAATAATTAAAGTGTATGCACGTATGCTAGTGCTCGTTTGGAGGGGAGGGATCAAGAACCAACGTGAGGCTCTAAGGTGATGTCCCCCACCCAAATGCAATGCAAGCGCGAGATAAGCAAGTAAACATACATCCAATCAACCAAACATACATTCGCGAGCGAGGGAGAAGTTGGATACGCGTGAAATGCAAAAATCCTAAAAAAAGGAAAAATGCAATCCTAAACACCCAAATGTGATATATGAAAAGATTAAAAGAAGAAAAAGATTGATTAAATCAAATTTGCTCGGACTCTCGAATATCCCCAGTGGAGTCGCCAACTGTCGCGCCCCATTTTTTGATAAGAAAAATAAATGGTTTGAAAATGTGTTTTTTGATTGGAAGATGAATCGTGATTTAAAGAAAAATGGGTCTAAATGGGGTTTTGAGAATGCGACGATTTGACCCAAAATTATAGTTTAAAAAGGGTTTTTGAAATCAAAATTGGAGTCGCCACTTGGTAATGAGTTAAGGTGTACCAAGTCACCTAAAATGAATTTTTTAAAGGAAAAATAGGAAAAAGTAATAAGAAACCCCTTTTAAACGACTCCTAGTCCACGTAAACCAAAGAAAAAGGTTCGGGAGTCACATTTGACGAAGGGGAAGGCAAGGATAAAAATCCAAGGCACCCCTTCGACCTAGCCAAGGCTAGTTGCATGATTTAATCAAAGATTTTCTTGTTTTAACCAAAGAATTTATTACATTTGGATGCACTACATGAATGCAAACCCTAGACCTAGGGGTATTGGGGGAAATTTCTCTTCAAAGGTTGAGTGGTGCCAATCACATTAATAGTGAAGCCCAATAACGACCCTTTGAAGAAGTCACGAATAATGCGAGTGGGATGCAAATGAATGGAATGCATGTATGCAATGTGAGGATATGTGAAGTGAGAAAAATAATAAAAATAATAGGATGTAAGTGGAGGTGTGCAAATGTATTTACAAGTGTTTGTGTGCAAGTGAAGGGATAAAAAGGTGTACATGTGCAAATGGGAGGAAAAGTGTTCGTGTGCAAGTGAAGGGATAAAAAGTGCATGTGTGCAAATGAGACAAAAGTGAAAGTGTGCAAGTGAAGGGATAAAAGGTGTACGTGTGCAAATGGGAGAAAAAGTGAAAGTGTAATGATAGAGTGGATTTAGAATGCATGAGCCTAGGGAATGCATGCATATTGGGTACGGGGAGACCTAAATCGTGACTTAATTTGCCCTTTTATAGAGGGAATACAAGCGTGCTAAGGCTTAGAAAAAGCCACACTCGTCTATATCCCATATTTAAGGGGACTCTCAATCAAATGAACCCTATAGCTAGCATGAAATGCAAAAATCCTAAAATGGAGGGAAAAGGGGTTCGAGGGGCATGCAAAATGATAAAACTAAAAAGAATGCATGACATGTAATGAACATGCAAATATGTGCTAACGAGGGGAAATCCCTAAGGGTCTAGCGTTGGACTAGCCCATTCTATGAATTCCGACTAGCGTTGGGCTAGTGGAAACGTACATTCATCCATTCCATTCATCTACACTACAGAAAGCTAGTAGACATGCCAAACACTCATAAACACGTAGCACGTAACACTTAACATGCTCGACTAGATGCAAAACCTAATAAAGCAAGTAGCATTTAACACATAGGCATGCAACCAAGCTAATGAACTTTACATTCACTAACTAAAACAAAAGGGGAAGGGGAAAATGGACCAAACTGCTCGCCAAAGCCCTATCTATTACAAGCCAAGAGGTGTACACATACCCCATAAAAGAAAAAACTTAATAAAGCAAAAGTAAATGAAAGGAATGAAAGGAATTTAAGAAATGTAAAGAAAGCAAAGTAGTCATGCAATTCACTTAGCACATTGGATCACATAGGAGAGACACATAAAAGGTAAAAGAAAGTTATACCTCCCTTGAGTTGGTAATCAAATGAAGTAAAAATGGCTTCAAAACAATAAAAAGGTCAAGGTACCACTTTATTTAAGAAAAATTAAAAGAAATGCGCAAAACAAAACTCACTTGATGATAAAGTCCCTAAAGTCATGTCTTAAGCGCAATTGAAGCAAAGCATGGTAGTTAATTGAAGCAAACAAGCAATGAAGTTGCACAAATTAAAATTACCAAGGACCAAATTGATGAAATTATTCAATTGGTTGGGTCATAGTGGAACAAGGAGAAGCTTGAAGGGTTAAATTGATTAAGTTATCCAATTAGTTGGGCCATAATAGCACTAAACACAAATTGAGGGATTAATGTGCAATTATTATAACATTTTGCATGCATGCAAACGAATGCCAAAGGCTTCTTTACTTCTGCAATTTTCTGCTGCCACTCTCATCAACCGAGACCAAAACTCAAGCATACCACTTGCTATTCAAGAACAGAAGTTCAAATCCGAATTCACAGCTTTAAACTAAATAATCAACTACATCATTGTCATCGTCCAAACATACAAAAACTGAGAAAAGATTCCATGCACAATTCTAAAAATAAGCACACATTTGAAGAACAAAAATTGCAGCACCTCCAAGCAACTTCCAGCAAACAAGATTCATGCAACAAAAGAAGGTCAAGAAGCTTCTGCAATCAATTCTTAAACTTCAACAAATCATGAAGAAAAGAAACTAGCAAGTACTGTCACAACCAACCCAAGACTATGATCTTGTTGCAGCAGATTTTTGTGTATCATCCTTCCCTTAAAACTCAACTTCAAACGGAAACAAATTCAAACAAACAAACAAGACTTTGACATGAACCAAAACCCGCAGGATTGCAGCATCTAAACATACAAAAAGGAACCCAGATTAACGGCTGTTCAAGAAAGAAAAATGATGAAGAAAAATGCAGCTTTTCCCTATTGGTTTCACACATGAAAGAGAGCTGATGACTTTTGTCTCTAAGTTTCCAACAGGAAAATTCTAGATGCAGCTTTGATAGCAAATATGTCCATAGCAACCCAGTTATGCAGCAAACAAAAACAAGGACACCAACCAAGCAAAAAACATAGCAGAAACTGATGCAATCTTCTTGGTTCATGCAAATGATTCGGCTACTCATTGTCTATGTCGCCAGCAAGCATTCAATTCCAACTCAAGTTTGTTTAAACACAAACTCCCAAAACCAATCTAAGTGTCATAATAATCATTTCAACATTCGAACCAACCCAAAACATAGAAGAAAAAACATGCAAAAGCTGGAAAATTCTGGGCAAAAGGTTCGGCAATCCTGACTGGTTTAGCAAAAACATTCGGCCAACTCCAGTATTTTTTGTTCCCAACCATGCAAACTCAACACCACTCTTCTAATTTCCCTTTTCGAAACAATATTGACTAGCCCATTATGTGGCAAAACTCCTTTGATGAGCTGTTGTGTAGAGGAAAACAGCATAAGTATAGGAACGAATGCAGCAATTTTTCTACTTCAGCCTAGATATGTTTGTGTGTGATAACTCAAACAAACTCTATGCATTTGACAGCCCAAACTGAATGTAATTCGCACAAAACAAACTCAGTAAAATCCCAGAAAATTGTCAGCTTCAGTCATAAATCCACAAGACTTCATCAAAACATGCGATCTTCTCTTTTGTTTTTTTTTTTTTAAAGAACTTCATGTAATTTTCTGCTGCAACTTTGCCATATTCTCAAAGTTTTTTTAAAACCCAAATGCCGGAGACTTATATATCCAAATTACAGACAAAATCCATCCCAATTTCATGCAATGAATTCTGATAAGATAAGTTGCAAAACAAACGGGCAGATTGCGGGCCACGGAGAAAGAAAAACAGCAAGAAAACTGACAAACAAAAACAAGGCCCAGGAATGCAAAAGCAAATGAAAGTGAAATCAGTTGGAACATTGTTTTGGGATGATACCTGATGAAAACTTTTCAAAAACAAGACAGGAAATGCCGCAAAAAGGAAACCGCTGGAATCTCTTCGCTGCGGCGTCGAACCCGCACCCGTGGAATCGATCAACGATTTTGGGAGGCAAATTCGAAGACTTTATCAAGATTTTCTGCAAATGATTACTAAGCGAAAGCTTCTCCCCTTACTTCCTAGTTGGTGCAGAACTTGAAAATCTCTTGAAAGGAGCAAAGATCAAAGAGATATTGCAGCTCAAAGATGGCTGCTTTTCAGCCCTTGCTGCGCAACATTCTGCAGCTTTTCCTTCATTTCCTTTCTCTTCCAAAGAACAAACTCCTCTCTGTCCGTTTGACCTGAAACCTCCTTTCCCTGCTTCACTCCTCTCTTCTCTTTCTAGCTTTCTCACGGTCTTCCTCTTTTTTTTTTTTAAGAAGTAATTTAAAAAATGATAATAAAATTAAGAAACAACAATTTAAGCAATATTGGACAAAAATAAATAAACTAGAAATAAAAGACACAAAATTATGATTTTTTCATTTTTCATTTTTTCCTTTTTTTTCATTTTTTCATTTTTTCTTTTTTTCTTCAAGAAAACATTGAATTTAAAACACAAACAACTAAAACATATTTTTTCCTTTTTGAGAAATTCTACATTAAAATGACTAACATAACTAAAACTAAAAGTAAATAAAACTAATTGTGACGAATAAAAATAGAACAAATAAAAAATGAATAGTAAATAAATAAATAATAAAACACCAAAATTTTGGTGTCTACACCCTTGGCGGAGATCTAGTTTTGAGAAAACCACCGCTCCTTGCAACTGATCAAACAACTCATCTATGTGGGGCAGTGGATACTTATTTTTTACCGTAATATTATTCAGGCCCCGATAATCGATACACATCCTCAACCCACCTTCCTTTTTCTTCACAAATAGCACAGGGGCTCCCCAAGGAGACCCACTCTCTTGAATGAATCCCTGTTCCAAAAGATCCTGTAATTGCAACTTTAGCTCCTTGAGCTCAGCAGGAGCCATTCGGTATGGTGTTTTTGAGATAGGTGAGGATCCCGGTAGCAGGTCTATTTTGAATTCAATCTCTCTTTCCGGAGGCAGAGCTACTAGCTCATCAGGAAACACGTCCGAAAATTCCTTCACTATGGGTACGTCCTCCACTTTCAACTTATCCGTGGGGGTATTAATCAGAAAGGCTAAAAGTCCTTGCGCCCCTCTATTTAGCAGTTTCCTAGCCCGAATGCCCGAAATCAAAGCAGATGAGGCTAACCTACCCCTTATATCCAACCTTATGGTTGCCTCACCAGGGATGCGGAATTCTACCACTTTTGTTTTACAGTCCAGTTGGGCATTACACTTGGCTAGCCAATCCATACCCAATATCACATCATACCCTTTGAGGACTAAGCTTATCAAGTCCCCTAACAATCTCTTCTTTCCTACCCATACTTCACAGTCCTTATAAACCATACTAGTAACCAAACGTTGATTCCCCGTAGGTGTACTAACTTCTAGGTTGTATGGTAAACTAGCAGGTTTTATATCGATGCCACACATGAAATCAGGGTTAACGAAGGAATGAGTGGCACGAGGATCAATTAAAACTTTGGCAAAGCGGTGGAAAATAGGGATCGTACCTTCTACGACCTCCGAGGAATCTGGGACCTGTTGGGGCTCTAAGGAATACACTCGAGCTGGCACCTTAGGTTTGGACCCATCTCCCCTAACTGGTCCAACATTGGTCTTTGGCGCGGTTTGAGCCCCCTTTCCGTCTTGCTTTAAAAGTGGGCAGGTAGCAAGCTGGTGGTCTGCGCTTCCGCAACGCAAACATTTGCCCCCTTTCTTCCAGCAACTATCTTCAGAGTGATTCGGCTTTCCGCAGTACCCACAAGGCCCACGGGACGCCGAACCTGAACCCTTCTGGAAGTTTTTGCCTTGGCCTTTTCCGGCTGAGCCACCCCTGGACTGAGCCCCTCTGCCGAAACCGGTCTGTCGTCCACCTCCAGCTCCTCGTCCGAACTTGGAGGGAGTACTTTTATCCCCTTGTCCAGAGCTGCTTCCAGAAAAACCCCGCTTTTTCGCCTGGAAGTTCTGTACTTGTAATCTGGCACTCTCTACCCGTTGGGCCTTCTCAACGGCCTCGCTAAAAGCATTGATTTGAGCCACTGCGAGGTCCTTCTGAATCTCCACGTTTAGGCCCTGGATAAAACGCCTAATTCACCGTTGCTCTGTCACAATCAACTCAGGCGCAAATTTGGACAGGCGGGTGAACTGGCTCTCGTATTCTGCCACCGATTGAGCTCCTCGGCGGAGTCGGATGAACTCATCTTCCTTCCTCTCCTGAACCAGAGGAGGGAAGAATTTCGCGTTAAACTCTCTCATAAAATTTACCCAAGTCCTGGGCGTTTGTTCCCGTTCCCATTTTTGCCGTATGACATTCCACCAGGAACGGGCCGCCCCTTCCAGCTGGAAAACGGCAAAAGTCACCTGCCGTTCTTCGGTATAGTGCAGGGCAGCGAAAATATCGACCATCTTTTCGAGCCACCTTTCGGCGACATCCGGATCGGGTCCCCCAATGAACTTGGGTGGAGCAAACTTTTGAAATCATTCGAGAGCTCTGTCTTCGCTCTCGACATGATTGCCAGGGTTTCCAGGATTAGGGTTTGGATTCTGGCCTTGTTGCTGCACCACTTGTGCCAGCAGGTTGGTCATTTGCTACATAGCGGCAGCTATCTGTGCATTGGGGTCAACTCTCGATTCAGGATTGGGTCCAGAGGAGGTTTCCCCAGTACCCCGGTCCTGCGTAGGTTGCCTATTCCCGCGCCCACGCCCCCGTCCACTACGTGTGCCTTCCATAAGTTCTATTTGATCTAGACAAACGTACTAGAACAATAAAATGACAATGCATGTAAGTAAAATCCCAAAAATTTTTACAACCATATATATACATTCCAAACAAAGCACACAACATGCATAGCAACAAGCAGTCAAGTCAAGTATAGTCAAGTCAAGTACAAACATGGACAATCCCCAAGAGAATGACCTCATCAAAAGAAATATACACGTAACTAATCCAACGTACAAAATGATTAGCTAAGGCTCTTTCCCTATCCGCCCTATGTACAGAAACAAAACTATCTCAAAGACCCTAGGAGTCGTAACCTAGTCCGACGACAAGCTAGTAGACCCACCTGATGGAGTGGATCCAACCCCAGCCTCAGGCCCCGCACATGAGTCCTCGTCGCTCACGCCCTCGACCACGCCAATACAGAGGTTCAGGATCGAGGCAGCTCGAGCCTTCACCTTTCGGGCTCTCTTAGACTCGCGCTCACGGACTTCCCTAAGCTGAGTGCAGAGGTCATCCACCCTATCCTCTACCTCTAGAACGTCGTACTGCAAGCCTTAATACGCTCGGCCTGTCTCTCATTGGCCGCCCTAAGCTGGTTCACCTCGGCCTCAAGCCTAGCGTTATCTGCGGCTAACTCCTTACGCTCCTCGGCCACAGCCCACACTAAAGCATTAGGGTAAGCATAGGTATGGTGGCACTCACACCGTTTGAGGCGGTTAGCCAGGCTCCAACGAACCACGACCCCTCCTGGCCGAATCTGGTATGGGATCACTGGAAGCGCTTCACGAGGTCTCTCGCCCGGAGGACTATCACTAGGCTCACCCTGTCCGGCCATCCTACACCAAAAGAGCAATTAACCATAAATAAACTTAAAGGCCAAAACAAAAAAACCCTCAAATCAAGCAATTCTAATACACCCAGGCCAATTCAAACCTAGGCTCTGATACCACCTGTGACAGCCCCACCTTCCCCTAAGGTGAACCAAAGGGGTTAGCGGACTGCCTGCCCAACTCTCGCCAGGACTAATGGTGCAGTTTAGAGCGATCTATTGCGTTCCGGAACTTACCAACGCGCGTAAACAAGTCAAAATGTCAAAATAAAAAAAATAAAAAAAAGAAATCCGGAGTTGGCCGTGAGTAGTAACCGACCCTTCAGAACCCAACCAAATATCAAGCCAACATTCACATCGTGAACTTTAGTATTTACAATCCAAATCGGCATACAAAAGTATTCAAAAGTGGATACATGTATAGTTTCCCAAAACAAAAGAGAAACGGATCCAAAAGTACATTTAGGGTTTCAATAAATGAGCTATACAAAAGATATGTCCAACTAACTCAATTCGGCAACAAAATATCAATTGCAGTCCAAAAGTATTTATTTTCCTGTAAGGAAAACAAAAGGAATAGAGTGAGCTAATTGCCCAGTGAGGTAATACTACTCAAGCAACCAAGTTCATAGATGCATCAAGCTTTTCAGTCCAATTCATCAAAAGTAAATAAAGACACACATCAATAATGATGATAAAAGGATACGGGCGGCTCTCAAGAGCCCTTTTCCTCGTTTGCATTCTTGATCGGATCTCATTGACTCTCCGTCAATGTTTAAAAGTAACCAACCGTAGACTTCACTTTACTTCCATTCCTTCCACCTAACATTCCCCTACTGGGCCCGAACTCCAAACACTTGAACTATGGTATTACTTGAGTATACCGTAATCGAGAGTCTCTCATACTACAAGTCCCCAAGGTTCATTAATTGGCACGACCAAGCCCTTGCCGGCTCGATTCAATCTGTGACAGCCCCACCTTCCCCTAAGGCGAACCAAAGAGGTTAGCGGACTGCCTGCCCAGCTCTCGCCAGGACTAACGGTGCAATATAAAGCGATCTATCACGTTCTGAAACTTATAATGCGCGCAAACAAAGCAAAAGGGCAAAATAACCCAAAATAAAAGAAATGAAATCCAGAGTCGGCCCTGAATGGTAACCGACCCGTCCGAAACCCAACCAAACATCGAAATACATATGCAACATAACATTAACCATTTACAAGCCACAATGGCCTTTAAAAGTGATACAAAAGTCACTACATATGTGGGTTGCCAAAATAAAAGTGAAAACGGCCCTAATGATACATTTAGGGTCCCATTTTATATACAATACAAAAGAGGCATTCATCTAGTTCATTCGGCAACCATTTACCAAAATTCATTCCAAAATAGTCATATTCCTGTAAGGAAAACAAAAGAAACGGGGTGAGCTAAATGCCCAGTGAGCAACTATCACAATAGCAGCTATGATCACATAAGCATAACCGTTCAATTCAAGTATGCAATTAGAAAGTAAATCAAATCAGTGAAAGGATACGGTTGGCTCTCAAGAGCCCATTTCCACGCTTGCAATCTTGATCCAACCTCATTGACCCTCCGTCAATGTTTAGGAATACACGACCGTAAACCTCACTTCACTTCCATTCCTTCCACCCAACATACCCCAACCGGGCCCGCACTCCAATTCAGTAGCTTTTGGTAATACTCGAGTATACCGGAACCAAGAGTCTCATTACTACAAGGTTCCTCAGTACAGTCCCCGTGGCATGACAATTTTCACGACCAAACCCTCGCCGGCTCGATCCAATTGACTACCAAACGGGGTTGAGCTCAGTAATACAGTAAGGCCGTTGGACATTCGTCCAAACGACACCAAAGCAGTTTCCATGAAATGGAATTCACCAACCAATATATCAAGTTCAGTAATGCAGTAAAACGGTAGCTAATCAGTGATACTATCAAAAGGGGTGAGGGCGGTCAAGTACACCCTCACCTTAATCAATTCCAATATCCAAGTAAGCCTTCAAGGCATCACATATACATTTAGCAAAGCCACATAGTAACAATTAAGTGAGTAGTATACTCACCAAGTGAGAAAATGATGTTTCATGCACCGTCGTTAAACGAACGTCGTGCACCACCGTTTCCTCCTAGAACAAGCAAACAAATACAATGAGACTCGATAACGAGTCACAAAACAATGCTGAACACAACCCCAATAGGGTTTCATATGCATAAATAAGCATGATAGCAAACCAGAAATTAGAAATAGCATTAGTCTTGGCCCCGAATAGAAAAACTGTTTTGCCCTTATTGTGCGGTAATGGCGTCAATTTCACTACGATTATCGGATGGGGGTGTAAGGCCCACCGTTTCGAAGCTATGGAACAGAGCTACAACAATGTAGAAGGCCACTCAGTCCAAATCCTAGCACAACTAGGCAAAAAATGCAGAATACCACAACCTGAACAGTAATTGCAGGTTCCCAAATCGCACTATGCTGTAATGAACACAACTCAGTCTATACAGGTCCAAATGCCGAAATTCCAAAGGCATATGTTAGCTAAGACATCCAGCTACATTTCATCAGAAGACACCAACTTCAAAATCCAAACCAATTCCAGTCAAAACAAACGATTACAAGCACAGTTTT
The DNA here is from genome assembly GCA_036785865.1 of Coffea canephora. Classification (NCBI taxonomy): domain Eukaryota; kingdom Viridiplantae; phylum Streptophyta; class Magnoliopsida; order Gentianales; family Rubiaceae; genus Coffea; species Coffea canephora. The sequence continues at coordinate 35,943,453 of CM071913.1, forward strand.
CACATTCTGAGCAACCCAAACCAGCAACAGTAAAATCGACATAACTCACTCTACACAAATCCAAATGACCTGAAATTTTGTAGGCACTTCAAACTCATCAATACCTACAACTTTCATGTTTTGAGCAAAGTCCAATTCGGCTTCTAACCCTATGATCTAAAACCGGACAGAATTAGGGGTTTATGAACCCTAACTTTTCACAATTCAATCAAAACTCAAAATTGATTGCAATTACCCATAATTTGCAGCTACTAGAGTCTATATAGACCATTACCAATCATCATAAACAACCACACCATCATAATCCAATTAAACCAGAAAAATCATCAATAAAATAAAAACTTCACCAAATCACTTCAAACCAAGATAAAAACCAGAAATTTCAGCATTTTAATCACTAATAAGCATAACTTAAGCTTCATAAGGTATAGGAGGGTAGTCAATCACCACTTACCAAGTAAACAAGAGAAAGGAAGATGTTGGACACCTTAGCTCTTCAAACAAACTTCACTAGGCCACTTACTAGCACCAACTAGGAGGATTTTATGGAGTAAAACAAGTGTAAATGGTTGAGTTGTTGGATTGAAGCAAGAAGAAATCAAGAAGTTGAAGAGGTTTCTTCCTTTCTTAAGCTTGAGAGGGCCGGCTATGGTGAAGAAAGAATGAGGGAATTTAAGTGAATTTTGAAGATATTTAACACTTAGTCAAAAATAGTCAAAAGTATGAATAGTTGTCTTAAGTCCTAACCAATAACATGGGGACATGTGGCACTACAATAAATGCATTCCTATCCTTTCTTTTCTCTCTCACATCAATCATATCTCACACTCTACTTATCTCTTAACACCCGATAAATTTTACACGGTATCCGGAATTTAACCTTATTGGCCGAATTTTTCCGAACTTTTCGCACTAGTGGGTCCCACGTCCGTTATTTATCCTTAATTTTTCAAAAACTCACCAATACTAGAAAAATCATCTAAAAACTATAACTACTCATAAAATCCACCAAGAAAATATTTCTAAGCCAGAAAATGCAGAAAACATGCAATTAAGGGAACTAAAACCCTAGGAAAATAATTAGGGTTTTGCGGGTTCTCACACAATCAACTACCAATGGGGTTGAGCTCAATGGTAACAATCATGGTCGTTGGATACTCGTCCAAACGACACCAAGTCAAGTACTTTCATTTCATGTAACATTCCAATAACATGATTAGCAATAGGTGAGAGTGATAAAGTACGCTCTCACTTCAATCATTCAACATTCAACGCATCAAGTTCAAGTATCAAAGCCATATAGTATCACACAAGTGAGTAGTACACTCACCAAGCTTGCAAATGGTGTTTCATGCACTTCCGTCAAAAGAACGTCGTGAACCACCGTCACGCCCTAAAACATGCAAAAAAGTACAATGAGACTCGATAACGAGTCATAAACCAATGCCAAATACGACCCCAATAGGGTTCCATAAGCATATACAAGCATTAGAGGAAACCAGAAAAATCCGGAAATGGAGTTAGCTTTAGCCCTGAAAAAAAAAACAGTTTTTGACCTCATTTTGCGGTAATGGCACCAAAGGCACTACGATTATCGGATGAAGGTACAAGACCCACCATTTCGAAGCTAAGAGATAGGGCTACAATGTTCCAGAAGGAAAATCTGTCCAGTTTCGAGTGTAACAGGGTCAAAAATACAAGATACTACACCAGAACCGGAAAAACAGATTCACAAAACGCATTCTGGTGTAAACATCATAAAACAAGCTACCTAAGTCCAAATCCAGTAATTCCAAAGCCATCCGAAAGCTTAGAAATAGGGCTACATTTCATCAGGAGACCTCAACAACCAATTCTGAAGCATTCCTAATCAAAATAACCAATGACAGACGCAATTCTCAAATTCGGGTAAAACCAGGACAGCAAGGGTAATTTCGACTTTTCTCAAGGTACGCTACTCGGATTGGCCTGAAATTTTGTAGGCACCCCTAAAATATCATTCCCTACAACTTTAATGTTTTAATCCAAAGCCAATTCGGCCTCTAACCATGAGCTACAAAACCGGGCAGAATGTATAACTTTGAAACCCTAGTTTTTCAATTTTCTTCCAAAACAGAAATTGCTTGCAATTAACCACTTTTCCCACCTCCTAGCTTCATTACATACCAATTCCAATCATCATACATGCCCACATAATCATATTCATATTAAATCAGAAAAATCACCAATAATTATAAAACTCCACCAATTCAACCAAAAATCAAGATTAATCCATAAATTTGCATCTTATACTACCACCAATCATGAATTTAACATCATTAGAGGGAGGAGAGTGGTTCTTCACAACTCACCTTAGAAACAAGAGAGAGAGAGCAACTAGTCCTCTTAGCTTTCCAAATAACTCCACAAAACACCTCACTATCACTCACTTAAGGGTTTCTATGGAACAAACACAAGATTAAATGGTTGATTTAGTAGATTGGAGCAAGATTGAAGGTAAGAAAATGGAGCAGTTTTTCTTCTTTTTGCTTGAGAGAGAGCCGGCTTCAAGAGCTTGAAATGAAGCTAATTTTTGGTGATTTTTGGTTTATTTGGTTATTTGGTCAAATGGTCAAAAAAAAGAATAGTTGTCATAACTCAAGACTTAATCATAGGGTGACACTTGTCACCCTATTTAATGCATCAATATCCTTTTGTTCCCTCTCACTCTAATCCATAAGGTATCCTCTAATTATCTCTTAGCACCCGATAAATTAAACCCAGTATCCGAAACTTAACCTAATTGGCCGAATTTTTTCGAACTTTCCGCACTAGCGGGTCCCACGTCCGATATATACTCTTAATTTCTCAAAACCTATTCGATACTAGAAAAATCATCCACAAACTATATCTGCTCATTAAAAATATCTAGAAATTTTCCTAATCACGAAAATGCAGAAAACAAGCCATGAAAGATAATAAAACCTAGAAAATGGGAAAAATTACGGGTTCTCACAGGAAATTTATATAAGTTCCGCTTTAAGTTTTGGATCGTTGCCCTATTTATTCTTGTGATTTTATTCCGTTTTCATTTAAGAGCTGTAGTAAGTGAGTGAGTCCCGGCGAGAGTTGGGCCGGCGACCCGCTAAACCCTTTTGGTTCGCCTTAGAGGGAGGTGGGGCCGTCACAGTCACGCCCCATTTTTTGAAAAAAATAAAAATAAATGGTTAAAAAAAAGTGAATTTTAATTCAATTTTTGATTGGAAAATGAATTTTTTATTTAAAAGAAAATGGGTCTAAATGGGACTTGTAATATGATGATTTGGGCCCAAATTATAGTTTAAAAAGGGTTTTTGAATAAAAAGTTGGAGTCGCCACTTGGTATAGAGTTAAGGTGTACCAAGTCACCTAAAAATGAATTTTTAAAGAAAAAGTAGAAAATCCTTTTTAAACGACTCCAAGTCTACGAAAATCAAAGAAACGTGTTCGGGAGTCACATTTGAAAAAAGGGAAGGCAACGATAAAATCCAAGGCATCCTTTCAACCTAGCCAAAGCTAGTTGCATGATTTAGTCATGATTTTCCTAATTTCTAACCAAAAGATGTATCGCATTTGGATGTAACTAACATGGATGCAATCCTAAATCTAATGACGAATCGAAAGGGACAAATATCTCTTAAAGGCTCAATCAGACTAGATCACATGAGTTGTGATAGCCAACGATAAGCCCTCCTAAGTGGTCACAAATAGAGCCAATGATGTAAGAATGAGTGAAATGAATGTATGCAATATGAACAAAATGAGCGTGTGTATAGTGGTAGTGTTCAAAGTGATGATATGTAAAGTGAGAGTGCAAAGTGATAGTGGATAAAGTGATAGTGTGCAGAGTGAGAATGTGTAAGATGAGAGTGTGTGAAGTAAAAATGTGGAAAAATGATAGTGTGTTAAGTGGGAGTGTGCAAATGGTAATGTGCCTTAGAAATGCATATGCCCTAGAGGAATGCAAAGACGAGTACGGAGAGACCCTAAATCATGACTTAATTTTCCCTCTCGTAGAGGGAATACGAACGTGCTAAGGCTAGAAAGCCAAACTCGTCCATATCCCATATTTGAGGGTTTTTCCTAATCTAATCAAGTAAAATGCACTAATCTACCCCTAATTTCATAAACGAAATGCAAATCTAATGTCATGTCTTATGCAAAGGAACATACGTATAAGGGGAAAGATAGGATAAGGGATATACATATAAAGGAGGAACATGGAATAAGGGATGTATGTAAAAGGGGAACATGCAAAGAATGATAAAAGACCCTAGAAAGGAAAATATGCATGAAATGAAGTGATTTTATCATACAATCATGATCTAACGTGAGAGGTTCCTAAGGGTCTAGCGTTGGACTAGCCTATGTCTATGAATTCTCACTAGCGTTGGACTAGTGTGGTGACGAGAGAGGGGCCACAACTAGCGTTGGACTAGTGTGGTGACGTCATGCATTTATTACAATCAAATAAATCATGTAAAGCATAATCAAAACATCTAAACACATATATCACATAAACACATAACACATAGGCATGATATCTAGATGCAAAGCCCTAAGAAAACGGTAACACACAGCACATAGGCATGCAAATCATACACAAAGCAAAATAAGGCAAATAAACCCCTAACTATTACACTTGGGGCCCTAACTACAATCTAAAAAGGGGGAAAGGAATGAAAATAAAACAATTAAATCCCTAACTATTACAACTTTGGCATTTAAATGCCTTTCAAATAATTACATTAGAATAAACGCACAAAATTAAAGTAAAAATAAATAATTAAAGAGATAAATAAATGAAAATGAAATAAAACATTCAAAATCATGCAATTACACACATAAGACACCTAAGTGCACATAGAGTCAAAAAAAGTAAAAATAAGGGATATGTGACGGCACCACCTTCCCCTAAGGCGTACCAAAAGGGTTCGGCGGGTCGCCTGCCCAACTCTCGTCAGGACTCACTCACTCGCATCTCACGCATACATCCATATACAGTAAATAACATAACAATTCAAACTTATAATATACATCGATGCACAAATCCAGATACAAAGCTCTTACACACCAAAAGTCTTCAAAGTGTTTACAATTCGAGTACAAATCACCCTAGTCAAGATATGGCGCGAGTACAAAATTCAAAACGTAAAATAACTAGACTACGCTCAACTGTACACATCTCACGCCTCGCTCGTACCCCCTGTAAGGAAAACAAATGACGTGGGATGAGCTAAAAGCCCAGTAAGGTTCCAAATAGCAAATTGACCATTTTCGAAAGTACGAATATCAATGTAGCACATTAATGAGCATCAAAAGTTCAGAAAGGGGAACAATAATACTTCAAGTAGCAAATCTCAAAGTGAGCGAGTATAAAAGTTTTTCAGAAGAAACAATAATCCAATAAATAATAATCATTCGAAAGTATAAGGATACGGATAGCTCTCAAAAGCCAAATTCCTATTGCAGTGCCAGGAGCTTGATCACGTAATAGTTGACACTCCGTCAACTTTCGAGTAAAGAAACCAATCCAGTAGAGCACCACTTGCACTACTCTCCATCCACCATTCAAACCCCCTACTAGGCCCAAAATCCTCAATAAACACTGGTGGTAATACTCGAGTATACCGATTAGTCGAGGAGATATCACTCCACTCGACAAAACAAGAGACCCAGGGTTCATTACCCAATCGACCAAACCCTTGCCGGCTCGACTTGAGTAACTCGCCACAGGGTTTCTGGAATTCCAGGAAGTGCGCACATCATAAACAAGTATATCAAATCAATTGCAACAATAAACAAATATATATCACATGAGGGCAAGTGCGATAAAGTACACTTTCGCCATAACAATTCATGTATATAACTTGTAATCATATTGGTCACGTATCAAATACAAGTATCAAGTTCAATTCGGTATTTGAAAGCACTCACCAAAAGATAAAGTGCCTTTACTGATCACTTTCAGGTTGTATTCCGGGTTTGGAGTCCAAATCTGCGATAAAACTCCGGGTTTGGAGTCCAAATATTCGTGAAACACTCGCTCGTTTTTCAAACTACATAACTTTGTAACATTTATACTTGGAAATGCCATTTGAGTCGAAAGTACAAGGAAAATGTATTCCTAGTAGTCATGATTGTAATTCTCAAGGGTACAAGTTCGGCCAAATCCTCACTGATACACCTCGATAAAAGAAGACGCAAATATCCCAGATAGTTCAAGTGGTAATCGCTCTTAACCCTTACTCAAGTTGCAAGTATGGCTACCTAGTCCTTGAGCGTAAATTTGGGCAGCACGCCCTTTGTATTTTCCTATTTCCAGCCATTTATGGCTTCATTCTTTTCCTCAATGAAACCCAAAGTTACACACAAAATAATCTCGTTTCAAAAGCCGTTCAATAGGCTCAAAGTCATACAAGTACAAAGTCAAGCTAACGACATGTGCGGAAATGAGGTTTAGCAAAAGACAAATTTGATGTGATTTTGCGTAACGGACACAACCAAAGCTACGCTTATCGAATTGGGGAACAATTTATACCATTTCGAAGCTAAGACAAAGGGCTACAATTTTTATGAGGATCACATAGTCCAAATTCCAGCGTAACCCAGTCAAATTCCCAATTCACAGAACCAAATTCCAACTAACCGGCCAGTTAACCGTACTACCTTCAAATGGCCATATCTCAAGCTATCAAAGTCCGTTTAAGACGTTCTTGGAGGTGTTGAAAAGCTAAGACAAGGTAATAAAACTTTCATGTTTTGGGTAAAAGCTAGTTCAGTACGTATCAAGGTGAACAAATGCAACCAACTTAGTGTACTGTCAAAACTGTCCACTGACTTTACTCCTATGGCAGTCAGGGCATTTTCATCTTTTCACAGGCTACATTGCTCCAATTGAGATGAAATTTTGAAGACAACTATAAAACATCATTCCATACAACTTTTATGTTTTGTGCTAAGCCTAATTCATCCTCTAACATAATGAATTGGAACCGGGCAGAACTGAAGCTACAATTTCCAGAAATCTGGAATTTTGGTATATTCAAGCTATAATTCTCATTTTTACCTTAAAACTACCACTACTTTCTCCTTTAAAAGATTATATACCATATATATACATCATATAACACCTAACCCACAAGAAACCCTATCTCAAAAGTCATCCCTCTAATCATCAAAACCATTTGAAACAAGCATCACAAGCACAATGCTAACATTACTACCCAACTTAATCATGATTAATGTAGAAAGAAAGGTCGATCAACCATTATACCTCAAGACAAGAGCTTGCAAGAATGATCCTCCACCTCTCCTTGAAATTTTTGGATCCTTAAGCTTCCCAAGCTTCCAAACTAGTGGTTAATCGGTTTAGTTTTTCTTGTTTGCACTCAAAAGGTTGGATTCAAGGTAGAAGATTGAAAACTCTCCTCACTCCTTTGCCTCCCCTTGCTCTCGGCCAAAACAGAAAAAAAATGAGGAAGAATGAGCTGAAATGAGAGATAAGACGGCAAGACAAAAAGGTTGGTCAAGGGCCATAGATGGCCGACACTTGTCACCACCAAAACCATCCAAGTTTTGCTTTCTTTTCCTTGCATTTTGGGCCACATTTTTCGGTTATATGGCTGAGGATGAGGGGGTGATATTTTGCACAAATATCAAGGGTATGTGGTGGTAGGAAGTGGTGGTCAAGTGGTGTGTTCAATCGGTAGTGATCGATACCCGTCGGTGTGAACCGTTTTTTCTTAAATCGCGTATACTAGGGTTTTTACCTTCTAATCACTAACTTATTATTATCACTTCTAATCGTATAATATTTTCTCATCCAAAAGTCACTCTTACCTACCAAATTTGATCCTCACTCCGTACTGAATAGTCGTACTACGAAAAAACGTGAAAACCCTAATTTGCCCTAACTTGAAGACGGGCAACGAGAACCCTTACTTCTATATTCATTTACACTTATTGTGGTGTGATTGGGTAGTAGGGCCATAATAAATGAATAATTTTCAAATAAAAAGGGAATTTTTTTAAAGAAAAATATAAGGAATTTGCAAGTCCTCACACTCTCTTCCCCTTAAAAGAATTTCGTCCTCGAAATTCATACATGCACTCCAAAATAACGTAGGGTATTTTCCTTATATCTGTTTCTAGCTCTCAAGTCTCACTATAGCCAAAACTTAGTTAAATAATAGAAATCACGAATCATACCTTCTACTATCTCCGATGGTTCAGGTCATGCCTGTTGGTCCAAGGCGTACACTCTAGCTGGCACTCTTGGCTTAGTCCCTCCTACATTTGTTTGTTCAGGGTTTAGGTGTGATCTACTGGGACAAGTTGCAAGCTGGTGCTCGGTACTACCACATCATAAACATTTTCCTGCTTTTTGCCAACAATCATTCTCCGTATGATTGACCTTCCCACAGTACCCACAAGATACTCGAGGGGCTAAGGTCTGACCTCCTTGTGAGGCACCTCTTGCTTGCTCCCTGCCACGTGAGGCTCTTCTTGGAGTAATTTCCTTAGATGTCCCGGAAATTTTCTCACCACCATCTCCTCGACCTATCTTAGAGGGTGGCATATCTAAATCACTTTGTCCTTGCCTTTGACTTCCACCAGGCACACCCCTCCTTTTTGCATGAAAAGTTCTCACTTGTGCCCTAGCAATTTCTATTCTTTGGGCCTTCTCCAAAACCTCCGTAAACGTATTAATCTGGGCCGCCGCCAAGGCCTCTTGTATCTCCACATTGAGCCCTTGCACAAACCTCCGTACTCTTCTTTTCTCCGTAGCTATCAGTTCGGGAGCAAATTTGGATAGTTTCATAAACTGGGTTTGATACTTATATACACTTAAAGTTCCCTGTCGAAGCTTAATAAAATCGTCATCTCTTTTCTCCTGGACGATAGGTGGGAGGTATTTTTCATTAAACTCTTGCACAAAGTTCACCCAAGTCCATGTCGTCCCCTCTCTTTCCCATTTAGCCCTAATTACGTTCCACTAGGCTCTGGCTAGACCCTCAAACTGAAAAACAACAAATTGCACATGCCTATCCTCTGTATAGTTTAAAGCTGCAAAGATGTTGATCATGGCCTCCAGCCATTTCCCAGCTCCCTCTGGGTCTGGTCCTCCCAGGAACTTAGGTGGAGAGAACTTCTGGAATCTCTCTAAGGCCCTATCTTGCCCCATATCAGGGTCCCTAGGTTGATTTACTGGGGCTTGACCTTGTTGTTCCACTAAACGGGCCAGAATATTAGTCATTTGTTGGATTGTAGTTTCCACTTGATTTCCCCCTACAGCCTGGGGTCCAGGTTGTGGCTCAATCGTTGCCTCTCCCTCCTCACTCAGTTCTCGCACCGGTTCCTGTGCTTGTCTACCCCCACGGCCACGACTAGGACCGCGTCCTCAGTTAGTTCCCCTGGCTTGACTTCTTCTACCCTCCATGTTTCACGACTAATCAACTATAGCAATATAGCCAACTAATCAATGATAGAATATAGCCACTAAGTAACTGTATAAATATAAACGGCATAAAACAGAATAATACAAATTATAAACCTTTCTAAATCACAAAACAGGGGTAATGCAACACATTCAATCAAAATAAGTCCCATAACCTATAGGACATTAACCCTAGGTATTGCTCAGGCACTACACTTAATCAAAACTCGAAACACGTGAATAATAAGGATCCCAAATCCCATGAATATCTTCAATATATTTCAAGTCCAGACTATTTGCATTCCCCATGTCTTTGCTTTCGCCATCCAAACTTATCCTAATATTACGCGAGATCTCAACTTATTGTAAAGGTATCACTCTTTGGTACTCGGGGACAAAAATCCGAAAATATGATAATTCACCACTCAAGCTGGCCAGGCTCAAGAGCAAGTCACCCGTATTAGAGATTCCTACCCAACATACATATCTAAGGTCCCCAACAATAGACAATTGTTCCACACTTAACAAGTCAATCCCCACGGTCCAAGAACCCTCTCCCGGCACGAGCTCACTAGGAGCACTGATGCCACCTGTGACGGCCCCACCTTCCCCTAAGGCTTACCAAAGGGTTCGGCGTGTCGCCTGCCCAGCTCGCGCCAGGACTCACTCACTCGCATCTCACGCATACATCCATATACAATAAATAACATCACAATTCAAACTTATAATACACATCGATGCACAAATCCAAATACAAAGCTCCTATACACCAAACGTCTTCAAAGTGTTTACAATTCGAGTACAAATCACCCTAGTCGAGATATGGCGCGAGTACAAAATTCAAAATGCAAAATAACTAGACTACGCTCGCCTGTACACGTCTCACGCTTCGCTCGTACCCCCTGTAAGGAAAACAAATGACGTGGGATGAGCTAAAAGTCCAGTGAGGTTCCAAATAGCAAATTGACCATTTTCGAAAGTACGAATATCAATGTAGCACATTAATGAGCATCAAAAGTTCAGCATGGGGAACAATAATACTTCAAGTAGCAAATCTGTGACGCCCCGAAAAAAATGAGTTTGAGAACCCGGAAATTTTCTAATTTTCTAGGGTTTATTTTTTTAACGCCCTCCTTTTCTACATTTTCTTGATTAGAAAAATTCCCCAGATAAAGTTTATGAGCAAAAATAGTTTTAAAATGATTTTTCTAGTATCGATTAGTTTTTGAGAAATTAAGAGCGTATATGGACGTGGGACCCACTAGTGCGAAAAGTTCGGAAAAATTCGCCCAATAAGTTTAAGTTTCGGATACTGTGTGAAATTTATCGGGTATTAAGAGATAAGTAGAGGATGTTAAGTGATTGATGTGAGAGGAAAAGGAAGGGATAGGAATGCATTAATTGAGGTGACAAGTGTCACCATTTCATTGGGTATGGCTTATGACAACTATTCATGGTTTTTGACTTTTGACCAAATTGGTTAAATATCTAAAAAAATTAACCAAAAATCTCTTATTCTTGTCTTCCTCTTGGCCGACTTTCTTGAGCTTCAAAAGAGAGAAAAACTCTTCAAGTTTTGGCTTTCATCTTGCTTCAATCAGACCATCCAACCTTCTAAACTTGTTTCTACTCCATAAAACCTCTTCATTTAGTGATAGTGAGTTGTTTGGTGAAGTTGTTTGGAAGCTTAAGGTGACAAGTTGCTCTCCCTCTTGTTTTACTAAGGTGGGTGGTGGATGAACCCCTTTCCTCCCTCTAATGATGTTTAATTTATGTTTAGTAGTGGCATAAGAGGCAATTTTATGGATTAATTCTTGATTTGTGGTTGAAATGATGAAGTTTTATTATTTTTGGGGATTTTTCTGTTTTAATATAAGCATGATTGTGTGGCTATCTAGGATGATTAGAAATGGTATATAATGACTTAAGGAGGTGGGAAAAGTGAACAATTGCAACCAATTTCTGGTTTGGGAAAAATTTCAGCAAGTTAGGGTTTTTGGGTTGCACAATCTGTCCGAATTTTTAGCACCTAGTTAGAGGCCGAATTGGCCTTGGCTCAAAACATGAAAGTTGTAGGTATTGATGTGTTTGAGGTGCCTGTAAAATTTCAGGTCATTTGGAGTAGTGTAGAGTGAGATATGTCGATTTTACTGTAGCTGTTCTGGGTTGATCAGAATGTGCAAACTGTGTTTGTAATCGTCTGTTTTGACTGGAATTGCTTTGGATTTGGATGTTGGTGTCTTCTTATGAAATGTAGCTTGAGGTCTTAGCTACCGTATGCCTTTGGAATCAATGCATTTGGAGCTGTATAGACTGAGTTGGACTAATTACAGCATGGTGTGATTTGTAAACCTGCAATTACGGTTCTGGTTTGGTATTCTACATTTTTGACCTGTTTACATTCAAAACTGGGTTGAGTGACCTTCTGTAATGTTGTAGCCCTGTCTTTTAGTTTCGAAACGGTGTATCTTACACCCCTATCCGATAATCGTAGTGTCAATGGTGCCAAAATCACTAAAGGACATCGAATCTGTTTTGGGTTTTAGGGCTTGGATTCGGACAAGATAATGGTTTATGACGAATGGGTTTTGAGCCGTGGAGGTGAGTGACCTCAAAATACTTCTAAAGTTATTTATGAACCGTTTCTTACATTATTTACTTTTGAACTGTTTCCAAAGTCACTTTTGAAATGTTTTCTTGCATATCATGTGTGCTGGCATTTGAGTGTGCCTTGTTTGCTATATTTCTTGACTTCATGACTTGTATTTTGGTTGATAACGTGTTAAGCGCTTATAATGATTTCCAAAACGAGTTTTCAAGGCGAGTGTGTACTTTATCGCACTCGACCTCGATAAATGTGAAATTTTCGATTGAAATGTTACTTGCGCATGAATGTAAGCCTTTTGGGCTGAACTGGCCATTGCCCCTTGTTACCGGTCGTCTTGAGCCAGAAGCGGACTCGGTCAGGCGATTAGGAACTTGGGTGAACGTTTGGTATACTCGAGTATTACCTATGTAGGTTGGTGGAGCCTGGCCAAAAGCCAGGGACGAGGTGAATGAAATGAAATGAATGACCAAATGAGCGAGGAAATGTCAGGAGAATGAATGTATCCTTTCATGAATGTTACTATCGCTTTCCATTGTAAATGTTTCTTGAATTATTGATAATCCATATTTACTGTTTTGCAAATGATGTAGTTGTTTCCGGATTTATCATTTAATTTATGACATCATTGCTATATGACATCATTGAAATGAACTATTGTGAAACCGAGTTGATTAATGATTTTCTGGTTACTCGCTGAGCTTTTAGCTCACCCCAAAAACTATTTTATTCCCCTCCACAGGGCTCGTGGCTAAGGAAGGACTTGTAGTACTTGTGCACGTGTATGGATGGCCTAAACTTTGTACAATTTTGGATTTGGAATTATTTTATGTATATTTGGGATTAGTTTCCGCTGCATTTGTGACATGTAATTATTGGAGACGGATGTGTATTTGTGGACCATTTGATGTATACTTGAGATTTGTATTGTATTTATTTGAGGACTGTAGTGAACGACTGAGTCCCGGCGAGAGTTGGGCGGGCGACCCGCCGAACCCTGGGGTACGCCCTAGGGAGAGGTGGGGCCGTCACAAAATCTCAAAGTGAGCGAGTATAAAAGTTTTTCAGAAGAAACAATAATCCAATAAACAATAATCATTCCAAAGTATAAGGATACGGATGGCTCTCAGGAGCCAAATTCCCATTGCATCGCCAGGAGCTTGATCACGTAATAGTTGACACTCCGTCAACTTTCAAATAAAGAAACCAATCCAGTAGAGCACCACTTACACTACTCTCCGTCCACCATTCACACACCCTACTGGGCCCAAAATCCTCAATAAATACTGGTGATAATACTCGAGTATACCGATTAGTCGAGAAGATATCACTCCACTCGACAAACACAAGAGACCCAGGGTTCGTTACCCAATCGACCAAACCCTTGCCGGCTCAACTTGAGTAACTCGCAACAGGATTTCTGGAATTCCAGGAAGTGCGCACATTATAAACAAGTATATCAAATCAATTGCAACAATAAACGAGTATATATCACATGAGGGCAAGTGCGATCAAGTACACTCTCGCCATAATAATTCACGTATATAACTTGTAATCACATTGGTCACGTATCAAATACAAGAATCAAGTTCAATTTGGTATTTGAAATCACTCACCAAAAGATATAGTGCCTTTACTGGTCACTTTCAGGTGTACTCTGGGTTTGGAGTCCAAATCTGCGATAAAACTCGGTTTGAGAACTTTAAAAATTGACTAAGGTTCGAAACTTAGACGTTTCATTTAATAAGAATCAAGAAATGGAAATTCACTTGGAGAATATTCGTGAAATACTCGCTCGCTTTTCAAACTATATAACTTTGTAACATTTATACTTGGAAATGCCATTTGAGTCAAAAGTACAAGGAAAATGTATTCCTAGTAGTCATGATTGTAATTCTCAAGGGTATAAGTTCGGCCAAATCCTCACTGATATACCTTGATAAAAGAAGACGCAAATAACCCAGATAGTTCAAGTGGTAATCGCTCTTAACCCTTACTCAAGTTGCAAGTATGGCTACCTAGCCCTTGAGCGTAAATTTGGGCAGCACGCCATTTATATTTTCCTATTTCCAGCCATTTATGGATTCATTATTTTCCTCAATCAAACCCAAAGTTACACACAAAACAATCTCATTTCAGTAGCCGTTCAATAGGCTCAAGGTCATACAAGTGCAAAGTCAAGCTAACGACATGCGCGGAAATAAGGTTTAGCAAAAGACAGATTTGACGTGATTTTACGTAACGGACACAACCGATACTACGCCTATTGGATTGGGGCACAATTTATACTGTTTCGAAGCTAAGACAAAGGGCTACAATTTTGATGAGGATCACTTAGTCCAAATTCCAGTGTAACCCAGTCAAATTCCCAATTCACAGAACCAAATTCCAACTAACCGGCCAGTTATCTGTACTACCTTCAAATGGCCATATCTCAAGCTACCAAAGTCCATTTAAGATGTTCTTGGAGGCGTTAAAAAGCTAAAACAAGGTACTAAAACTTTAATGTTTTGGCTAAAAGCTATTTCAGTATGTATCAAGGTGAACAAACACAACCAACTTAGTGTACTGTCAAAACTGTTCACTGACTTTACTCCTATGGCAGTCAGGGTATTTTCATCTTTTCACAGGCTACGTTCCTCCGATTGAGCTGAAATTTTGTAGCCAACCATAAAATATAATTCTCTACAACTTTCATGTTTTGTGTTAAGCCTGATTCGGCCTCTAACATGATGAAATGGAATCAGGCAGAACTGAAGCTACAATTTCCAGAAATCTGGAAATTTGCTATATTCAAGCTATAACTCACATTTTTACCTTGAAACTACCACTACTATCTCCTTTACATGATTATATACCACATATATACATCATACAACACCTAACCCATAAGAAACCCTAACTCAAAAGTCATCCATCTAATCATCAAAATCACTTGGAACAAGCATCACAAGCACAATTCTAACATTACTACCTAACTTAATCATGATTAATGGAGAAAGAAAAGTTGATCAACCATTATACCTCAAGACAAGAGCTTGCAAGAATGATCCTCCACCACTCCTTGAGAGTTTTGGTTCCTTAAGCTTCCCAAGCTTCCAATGTGAGAACCCGTAATTTTCTCATTTTCTAGGTTTTATTCTCTTTAATGGCATGTTTTCTGCATTTTCTTTATTAGGAAAATTTCCCGATAATTTTTATGAGTAAATATAGTTTTTAGATGATTTTTCTAGTATCGGTTAGTTTTTGAGAAATTAAGAGCGTATACCGGACGTGGGACCCGCTAGTGCGAAAAGTTTGGAAAAATTTGACCAACTAGGTTAAGATTTGGATACTGGGTTTAATTTATCGGGTGTTATGAGATAATTAGAGATTACCAAGTGGATTGGTGTGAGAGGAACAAGGAGATAACCATGCCTTGACTAAAAGTGACAAGTGTCACTTGGAGGTTGATTTCACTTTTTGACCACTATTCATTCTTTTACCAATAAATCAAAAATTGACCCAAAAATCCCTCAAATTTGCAAGCTTGAAGCCGGCTCTCTCCAAGGAAGAAAGAAAGGAAAACTCTCCAAATTCCTAGCTCTACTCTTGCTCAAATCCACCAAAAGAACCATTTAATCTTGCATTTGTTCCATAAAACCCCTTCACTTAGTGATTGTGAGGTGATTGGTGGAGTTGTTTGGAAGGCTAAGGTGGTTAGTTGCTCATTCTCTTGCATTACAAGGTGAGAAGCTAAGGGACTTCTCTTTTCTTTCCAATAATGCTTAATTAGTGACCTTTGTGAGTTGAAGTGATGATATTAGGTGTTGTTTTGTGATTTTTGGTTGAAATTGGTGAAGTTTTATATTTATTTGTGATTTTTCTGTTTTCATATGATTATTATTGTGTGGCTATGTATGATGATTGGAAATGATATTGAAGGAAGCTAGAAGGTGGAAAGTGTGGTTAATTGCAGAAAATTTCTGTTTTGGAAGGAAATTGTGGAAACTAGGGTTTCATTTCCCCTCATTCTGCCTGGCATTGTTCATCATAGTTAGAGGCCCAATTAGTCTTGGGTTAAAACATGAAAGTTATAGGGAATGATATTTTAGAGTTGCCTGCAAACTTTCAGGCCAATAGGAGTATCGTAGCTTGTGAAAAGATCAAAATACCCCTGCTGCCCTGTTTCTACCCGAACTTGATAATTGCTTCTGTAATTGGTTAATTTGGTTTGGAATACTTCTGATTTGGTTGTTAACATCTTCTTAGGAAATGTAGCCTGGTGTCTTAGCTTTCGGATGGCTTTGGAATCACTTGATTTGGACTTAGGTAGCTTGAATTACAGTTCGTTAACCAGAATGCGATTTGTTAACCTATTTTTGCGGTTCTGGTTTAGTATATTGAATTTTTGACCTGGTTGCACTAGAAACTGGACTGAGTGGCCTTCTTCAACATTGTATCCCTATCTCTTAGATTCGAAACGGTGTATCTTGCACCTCTATCCGATAATCGTAGTGCCAATGGTGCTAAAACCGCAAAATGATGTCAAAAATTATTTTTAGGGTTTAAAGTTTAATTCCATTTCCGGATTTCCTTGGTTTACTCTAGTGCTTAGACATTCTTATGGAGCCCTATTTTGGTAGTATACGGAACTGGTTTTTGACTTGTAATCGAGTCTTATTGTGCTTGTTTGAATATTTTAGGACGTGACGGTGGTCCAAGACGCTCTTTGAGCGGAAGTTGATGAAATTTCACTTGCTTGCTTGGTGAGTATACTACTTACTTGTTTGTTTACAATGTGGCTTTATTATATTGAACTTGATGCCTTGAAGGCTTATTTGCACTGTTGAAACTGATTAAAGTGAGGGTGTACTTGATCACCCTCACTCCTTTTGTATTATGCACGACTGTTTACTGTTTCACTGTGGTACTTGAAATGTACATGGAAATTGGATTTGGTGTTGTTTGGACAAGGATCCAACGGCTTTTACTGTTACTACTGAGCTCAACCCCATTGGTAGTCGATTGAATCGAGCCAGCGAGGGCTTGGTCATGAAAGTTGACGAGTCATGGGGACTGTTATATGGAATCTTGTAGTAGTGAGACTCTTGATTCCGGTATACTCGAGTATTACCAAATTTATACTGTTTGGAGTTCGGGCCCAGTAGAGGTATGTTGGGTGGAAGGAATGGAAGTAAAGTGGAGCCTACGGTTGGTTACTCTTAAACACTGACGGAGGGTCAATGAGGTTCGATCAAGAATGCAAGAGAGCAAAGGGGCTCTTGAGAGCCGCCCGTATCCTTTTATCAACTCTATTAATGTGTGCTCTTGGTTTACTTTTGATGATTTGAAATGAAAAGCTTTATGCTTATATGAACTTGGTTGCTTGAGTGATAGTATCTCACTGGGCGTAAGCTCACTCTATTCTGTTTGTTTTCCTTACAGGAAATTGAATACTTTTGGAAAGGCAATGAATATGGATTGCCGAGTTGAGCTTATGTATATATATATTTTTTGAATAGCTCCTTTTGGGCAAAACCCTAAACGCATTTTAATCCAACCCATTCATTGAGTTGAGATTTGTAAACTGTACATGTATAAACTTATGGGATAGCTTTTGTATGCTATTTTGGCTTGTAAATGTTGAATTTCCATGTGTATATGCTGGATTGATATCGGGTTGGATTTCGGATCGATTCAGATTTGAAACGGCGAAGGAAAAAACTTGGCGGGAAAAAGGGCCGAATCCAGCCAGAAATTGGCCGGATTAGCGGCCGGATTGCCCTGAGAATTTTTGGAAATCCGGCCAGATTCTGGCCGGATTCTGACGTGTCGCGCACTATTCATGTTCGGCTCCAATTTTCGTTTTTTTTATTTTGTGATTTTGACTTGTTTAAGCGCGCTTATACTTTCCGGAACGTTTTAGATCGCTTTAAACTGTCCCATTAGTCCTGGCGAGAGCTGGACAGGCAGTCCGCTAACCCATTCGGTTCGCCTTAGGGGAAGGTGGGGCTCTCACATCCAAACTAGTGATTAATCGGTTTAGTTTTTCTTGTTTGCACTCAAAAGGTTGGATTCAAGGTAGAAGATTGAAAACTCTCCTCACTCCTTTGCCTCCCTTTGCTCTCGACCAAAACAGAAAAAAAATTGAGGAAGAATGAGCTGAAATGAGAGATAAGAAGGCAAGACAAAAAGGTTGGTCAAGGGCCATAGATGACCGACACTTGTCACTACCAAAACCATCCAAGTTTGGCTTTCTTTTCCTTGCATTTTGGGCCATATTTTTCGGTTATATGGCTGAGGATGAGGGGGGGATATTTTGCACAAATATCAAGGGTATGTGGTGGTAGGGAAGTGATGTGTTCAATCGGTAGTGATCGATACCCGTCGGTTTGAACTGATTTTTCTTAAATCGCGTATACTAGGGTTTTTACCTTCTAATCACTAACTTATTATTATCACTTCTAATCATATAATATTTCCTCATCTAAAAGTCACTCTTACCTACCAAATTTGATCCTCACTCCGTACCGAATAGTCGTACTACGGAAAAACGTGAAAACCCTAATTCGCCCTAACTTGAAAACGGACAACAAAAACCTTTACTTCTATATTCATTTACACTTATTGTGGTGTGATTGGGTAGTAGGGCCATAATAAATGAATAATTTCCAAATAAAAAGGGAATTTTTTTTAAGAAAAATATAAGGAATTTGCAAGTCCTCACAAGACAGAGTGTACCTCCCTTGAGTTGGAGCCCTAATGACACGAAACTACTTATTTACCCTTCAAAAACAAAGAAAAGGTCAAGGCATCACAAATAATAATGAAATTGAATTAGTTAAATCATGTAAACAACCTACATTTAAGAAATTAAAACAAAGCAAGGACTAAATTGCAAAAAATTAACATAGTTTTGGGGATCAAATTATAATTATCACAAAGATTTGGGGTCAAAATTAAAGAAAACACAAAGTTTAGGGACCAATTTGTAATTAAATTAAGGACCCAATTGAAAGAAGTTAAAAGTTTTTCGGACCATAGTATAATAAAGGAAAAGTCCAAGGACTGATTTGTAAATGGTTACTAGATTCTTAATCAAACGGGCTATTGGGCCTTTGTATTTATTTTCGTGGGCCAAGATTCTTCCTAGCCCAACGGAAATTCAGAGCAAAAGAAATGGACCAATCAATCATTTATGACGTCAAGATTAACCAGCAAAACTGGTGGGCTTCTACCCTTTAGCCCAAACCGAAAGCAAAAATAATAAACTAAACTCACTCCCTTAAACCCAAGCAAAATAACCTCTCAACCCAAATCACTTATTTCACTAAAACCCAACATTGAAAAATCAACTAAAATTTTTAAAGCCACAATTGTAACCTAAAACCAAGAATTAATCTACCCCAAAGGACAACTTAAAAAAAATGAAATGACGATTAAAACATAAAAGGGTGAAATGAGTTCCATTTTTCAATTCTTTGGGCCATATCAGAATAAAGGGGAAACTTGAGATTCAATTACAACAAAATAGGGACCTAATTGGAGGAATCATGAAGGTTTTGGGGTCGAATTATGAAGCTTTGAAACTCTGGGGCTGAGTCACAAATGAAAGGAAAGTAGAGGGACTGAAATCATGAATTTAAGCAAACAATCATCTTCTCCAAACAGCTTAGGCATCAGCTACCATTTCCGCCTTTCCTTGCGGATGAAGATACCAGAAAATTTAATTTCAGATTTTAGCCATTTGCAAGACCAAACCTATCAGTCACGGAAACTGATGAATCCTAATGCTCCTACATGAACCGCTTAAACATTTAAGAGATTTCATTAACTTTAAGGCCATTTTCTTTCTGCATCTTTCAAAGGATCTACAAGGAAATGATGAACCTGATTTTCTATAGCCACTATTAGGAAATGGTAATGTAACTCGGACTCATACCAGAGAAATGGGAAAGAAAAACAGGAACGGCACAAAAAGGAAACACATCAAAATTTTCAAAAAACTCTCGTTTGAATTGGTCGAATGTATGCAAAACAGAAATCAATTCGTCCTTTAAGCCGCACTCTCAGTTGGGCATTTCATCGAGCAGCAACTGGGCATTAAACTTTCACCGAATTTTTTTTGCTCAATTAAGATGATAATCAACCCAAAATCTTATCAGCAACCCAAGAAAATTCAACCCAATCGACACATAAAACATGTACAATCAATAATTGTGGACAATCACAGAAAAATGGCAATAACCAATTCACAGAAACATGCTTGGGGTTGGGATTTCCAGCGTTTGCACTTGAAGAAGAGAAAAGGAAAAAAAATGTCTTACAGTGCTCTTGTTCGGTGAAAATCTATGGGCAATGACGGTGGAATTGGTGAGGTGGTGGCGGTGCTGCTGCTGCCATTTCTTTCTTAGCCTTTTGTTATCTGCGTTTTTCAGCCCCTTCGTCCGAGAGCTCTCTCAATTCCCTCTTCTGCTTTGTTTTTCCTTTGCTCTGTTCTTTTTTCATTTTCCTTTGCTCTCAGATGAGGCTCCCTATTTTTTTTTTCCAAAAGATCTCGCTTCAAAACCTAGCCGTTACCATTTTTTTTTATTTTTGTTCCCCTAAAATTACCTAAACCGACCAAGTGTCCCAACACCACACCTTCTAGGTGTTGTGTTGTCAAAGACGCAAAGGGACACTTGTCCCACATGCAAGCTTACACCTATTCACACATTTTTTTCTTATTAATTTTTTTGTATTTTTCTTTCAAAAATTAATTTAAGTAAAGAAACAAAATTATATATATTTTTCAAATTGAATCCAAAATGTTTAGAACAACTTTTTGTGGAAATTTTCTTTTTCTAAAATTTAAATATTAAAAATGTCTTGAAATAAAAACTAAGAGACTAAAAATGAATAATTTGGTGTCTACATTTAAGAGACTAATAATAATTAACATTTAATCAATGAAAATAAAAATAATAGTAAATAAAACTAAATTAAAAATTTGGTGTCTACAATTTGCTTCTCTTTGTCTGAGTTTCGAAGAAATTCAAGAAAAAGACGTAGATACCAAATACTCACCTGTGGTTATTCTGCCTTGAACTAAAACCTATAAGTGTAAAAAGGTGAACGGGATAAAATCCAAACCTGCCTAAATTCCAAATCCATCATAATAGAACGGTCAGTGGGACATACCCAAGCCTGCTGAGGTTGGTGACACAAAATTCAAGCCCAACGGGATGAAGTGGAATGAAATGAAGTGTTAGTGGGATTGACCCATGTCTAATGATAAGATGTAATGCACATTAGTGGGATTAACCCATATTTAATGGCAATGTGATGAAATACTCACTAATGGGACTAACTCATGTTTAGTGTCGATGAAAATGAAATGTTCACTAGTTTAGTGGCCAAGTAAATGAAATGCTCACTAGTGGGATTAACCCATGTTTAGTGGCGATGAAAATGAAATGCTCACTAGTGGGACTTATCCATGTTTAGTGGCGATTAAAATGCAATGCTCACTAGTGGGACTAACCCATATTTAATGGTAATGTAAATGAAATACTCACTAGTGGGACTAACCCATGTTTAGTGCCGATGAAAATGCAATGCTCACTAGTGGGACTAACCTATATTTAGTGGCGATGAAAATGAAATGCTCACTAGTGGGACTAATGCAGACGAGAATTTTAAAACGGGACTAACCCGAACAAAAAATTTAAAATGGGATTGACTCAAAAAATTTAAAACGGGACTGACCTGAACAAGAAATTTAAAACGGGACTGACTTGAATGAAAATTTTAAAACGGGTGTGAGGACTCGTAAATTTCTTGTATTTTTCCTCAAAAATACCCTTTTATTTGAAAATTAGTATTTATCAAAGGCCACTACCCAAATATTTCACATTAAGTGTAGATAAACCTAGAAAATAGGGTTTTACGCTTCGGTTTCAAGTTTGGAGCGAAATTAGGGTTTTCGCGATTTTCCGCCGGATGAATTTTCGGTACAGAGTAAGAATTAATTTGGGGATTAAAAGTGACTTTTAAGTGAGAAATAATATGTGACTAGTGGCAATGATATAAGGTTAGTGAATGGGAAGTAAAAACCCTAGTACGTGAGTTTTTAAGAAAAACGGCGCGAACCGGCGGATCCCGCGCACTAGCGATTGAACGCACTGCTTGACCACCATTTTTTTCCTTACCAAACAAATTTATTGAACTTGAGCAAAATAGCTTCTCTCTTGGCAACAAGCTTGACCGAATGTGAGGCTAGGAAATAACAAGAGAAAGAGAAAAGAAAGAAAGGTGGTGGTGGCGACACTTGTCGCCACCTTAAGGCTTCTTGACCCAAGACAATTATCATCCATTTAAGCACCAAAATTCAGCATTTTACCCCTTATTTCTGCTGCTTCTGGCCGAGAGAGAGAAGAGGGAAAACACCAAAGGAAAACATTTCATTTCATCTTCAATCCAACAACTTAGGAAGAAATCAAACAAAATAAACCGATTAAACTTGTTCTTGAGTGACTAGTTAGTGAGTTGTGGTGAGTTTTTGAAGGAGAAAGCTTGGGCTACTCTTAGTGACCTCTAGTCAAGGTAAGAGAGCTTATCTCTCCAAGTTTTACTTTCAATCTTGTGAAATTAAGCTTAGCAACTTGATTTTGTGGTGGAATCATGGATGATTATCATGTTTTAGTAGTTTTCCCCTTTTTATTTCATGAACTAGGGTTTGGGGAAATTCTGCCCAATTTGTTGTATGATGCTTATATGTTGCAATTGAAGTGTTATATGGTGTTGTGGTAGGGATTAGACCAAGAAATTAAGGAAAGTTGCACTAGAAACTCAAAATTCCAGAATCTGGAAAATTTCCCCAACTTTCTGTCTGAATTTATATCTGTATGTTAGAGGTCGATTTGGCCTTAGGTCAAAGAAGAAAAGTTGTAGATAATGGCATTTTATAGGTTCCTACAAATTTTCAGCTCAATCGGAGCAACATAGGACGTGAAAAGTCCAAAATACCCTTACTGTTTTAAGTATTTCCTAAGCAGTCCGTGTGATCAATTAAGTCCAGTTTATCCCGTTTGTTGACTAGGATCCATTCTGATTTAGAGTTTTTCCAAAACATGAAAGTTGTATAATTCTGAATTATCTTTCAAATGCCTCTAAGAACACCTGATTCGGACTTGTGTACTCTGAGTTATGTCCATTACAGTGTTCTGCGTTTAAACAGCCGACGAATTGGTTTCTGGTTTAGTAATTCGAGAATTTGACCAAGTTACATTAGAAACTGGACTAAGTGACCTTCATGAACATTGTAGCCCTGAGTCTTAGCTTTGAAACGGCATAGGTTACATCTTAATCCGATAAGCGTAGCCTCGGATACGTTATTTCCGCTTTCATACATCAAATCTGTCTTTTGCTAAATTGAATTTCTGCACTTGTTATTACTGTATTTCTTATTCTTATGATATTGTGAGCCTATGGAACGGCTCTTGACTTGAATTGCTTATGTGTGATGTTTGGTTGTGGTTGAGGAAAAATAATGAAGCCAAAATGGCTGGAAAATTAGGTAAACACAAAGGGCATGCTGCCCAAATTTTCGTTCGAGGGCTAGGTTTCTATTGGAACTTGTATACTTTTGTTAGGCCAATACCATGACCGATTTTCCATTTTAAAACATGACTTTTCATCATTGGGTTCGAACAACCCTCTTCTTACTTGAAAGTCATCTTTACACGTTTTACTCTTAATTAGTCGGGTTTCTTTGTTTCCCTTAAATGTTTTGCTCGATAAACTATAATAATGTTCTCTTGTTCAACCTTAGGTTTCATTGGTGATTAAGGGTAATATCCGGAAGGATATATTGCACGATATTTTGCATTTCTAGGTGAGTGTTCCTTATTTGATTCTATGGCTTGTTGTTATCATTTGCTAATGTGTTAAGTGCTTTTAATGATTTCCAAAACGAGCTTTCTAGGCGAGTGTGTACTTTATCGCACTCGACCTAAATAACTGTGCAATTTTCAAGGATTTAATGATTGAAATGTTACTTGCGCATGAATGTAAGCCTTTTGGGCTGAACTGGCCATTGCCCCTTGTTACCGGTCGGCTCGAGCCAGAAGCGGACTCGGTCGGGCGATTAGGGACTTGGGTGAACGTTTGGTATACTCGAGTATTACCCTGTAGGTTGGTGGAGACTGGCCAACGGCCAGGACGGGGGTGAATGAATGAATGAATGAACGAACGAACGAACGAGGGTTTATTGATAAACGAAAAATGCATTTTCAAATGATTGGAGGAATAAGGGGAAATGTCAGGAGAACGAATGAACGAAATAACGAATTGCTCCTTGTGAGCCGTATCCTTTTAATGAATGTGTTACTATCGCTTTCCATTGTAAATGTTTCTTGAATTATTGATACTCCATGTTTAATGTATTGGATTGATTATCTGATTATGTGTTCGGAACCTCACTAGGCTTTTAGCTCATTCCTTTAGTTTTGTTTTCCTTACAGGGGAAGGCGAGCGAGGACGTGAGCTTGAGATAGACTAGCCAATCTAGTTTTGTTTGTTTTGTTTCTTTTGTAGTGGTTCTCGCCTAGTGCTTGGCACGGGCTGGACGTATGAAGGATTGAGAACCCTTGTATATTTGATGTTTATATTCTCTTTTGGGTTGGCAATGTTTATAAGTTCCGCTTTAAGTTTGGATCAATGCCCTATTTATTCTTGTGATTTATTTCAATTTTTAATTGAGGACTGTAGCGAACGACTGAGTCCCGGCGAGAGCTGGGCAGGCGGCCCGCCGAACCCTCTGGTACGCCTTAGGGGGAGGTGGGGTCGTTACAAGTGGTATCAGAGCTTAGGCTTCAGATCTCTGTAGTGTATCCTAGATTAAAGATTAGGATACCGGACTGTGGGATTTGATTGGACTTGAAAGTTAAGCGATTGAGGGATAAAATTTATAGTTGCTTCGCGTGGTTTCTACGTGGAGTGACCCTGGACTAAGTGGTGAATAAGTATGAGGGACTAAGTGAAGCTATGAATTGCGAATGTTATAGGCCTTAAATCTTTCTAATGGTATCTGAGGACCATAGATAGGTATGTCAGGTAGGAATTCCGATTGTAGATAGTTTACTCTTGGGACTGCAGCTCGAGATGTGAATTATCTTATTTCGGATTCTCATGCCTGAGTACTCTATAGTTGAGGTACTGCTAAATACTTGAGACTTACATTTTGGGAACATGAACAGGCTTTGTCTGACTAGAATGAGCACAAGAGATCAGGGACATCTAGTTTGGATAGTAAATGACGTGAGAGACCAGACGGGCTGATACTGGGGCGACTTCACCTTTTCCTTTTGATTTACCTGTATATTGTTACTACATGACGTTAGTATACCTATATGTACATGGTTATCTGTCCAACTTGATATGTATTTGTGTATTTTCTTATCCGTCTTTTTGGTATGGCGTGTTATGTGGGTATATGTTTATTTGAATATTTGGTGCCCTCAATAGTTACTTTAGTAACCTTATTGTGTTTATTTACTAAATTACCTTTTGGGGAAAAAGAAAAGAGAGGGAAAACATATATATGGACGGGAGACGTAGCCGTGGACGTGGACCTAGGGTTGACCAAAATATATATACTTACTGTTTACCAAAATATAGAGGTTGACCTAGGGTTCTCTTAGCCACAAGTGAATAACTTTTAAGTGAAGTTTCAAGAGTGAAAGTGAGATAGTTTTGCCACCTTTTCATGATTTTCATCAAGGCATATAGTCTATTGATTTTGAGCTACATAAACGATTCTGGAATCAATACTTCTTAGCTTACCTTATTGGTTTTCGATTTGTCGTTGGTTAAAGTGTTTTCTGCCGGAAATTTCATAACCTTTTGAGTTTGGTTTCACGGTTGGTTTATAAACCCTAGTAATTTCCGTCCACGGATCCATATGCTCTATTGACACTTTAAAAGTCATTTTATACGTTTACTCGCGGGTAGTCGGGTAATCCTTGTTTTCATCCAAATCATGCTAGATGGATTGTAATGTGTTCTTTGTTTACTTTTAGGTTTCATTGGTGATTGAGAAGTGGACGTTATTTTGCGTGTATAGGTGAGTGTTCCTTGTTTGTTATGTTTCATGATTATATGGCTTGTATGAGTGATTGATAACATGTTAAATGTTTTCAATGATTGCCAAAACGAGTTTTCGAGGCAAGTGTGTACTTTATCGCACTTGGCCTAAATGATTGTGAAATTTTCAATGATTGAATGATTGAAATGTTAATTGCGCATGAATGTAAGCCTTTTGGCTGAACTGGCCACTGCCCCTTGTTACCGGTCGTCTCGAGCCAGAAACGGACTCGGTCGGGCGATTAGGGACCTGGGTGAACGTTTTGGTATACTCGAGTATTACCTTGTAGGTTGGTGGAGGTTGGTGGAGCCTGGTGAATGAATGAATGAACGAATGAATGAATGAGGGTTTTACTTATATACAAATGCATTTTCAAATGATTGAAGGTACGAGGGAACGAAGGGAGAATGAATGAACGAATGGCTCCTTGTGAGCACGTATCCTTTTAATGAAGGTGTTTATCGCTTTCTTTTGTATTTGAATTATTGGTAACATGTAATGAATGCATTGAACTTCTTGTTGCCTATGTGTTCGGAACCTCACTGAGCTTATAGCTCACCCCTTTAGTTTGTTTTCCTTAACAGGGGAAGGCGAGTAAGGACGAGAGCCGGTATAGACAAGCTGGGTCTAGCTCTTGGTTTTCTTTTGTAATGGTTCTCGCTCTAGTGCTTAGCACGGGCTGGTTGTATGGTGAATTGAGAACCTCTGTTTATTGACGGTTGTACTTCCTTCTGAGATATCTATGTATATAAGTTTTGTTTTAAATTTTGGATCCTCGTTTTGTTTTTTTTTTCTTGTGGTTCTATTTATGATTTGTGTGAGTGAACGACTGAGTCCCGGCGAGAGCTGGGCAGGCGGTCCGCCGAACCCTTTGGTTCGCCTTAGGGGGAGGTGGGACTGTCACAGTTGGTATCAGAGCCTGCTTCGCGTGGTCTCTGCGCGGAGTGAGCCTGGACTGAGTGGTGAATGGGTCTGAAGGATTAAGTGCTCGTTCGAGCATAAGCTATGAGTTGTGAACGTTATAGGCCTTAAATTTTCTTGTGAAATCTGAGGACCATAGATAGGTACGTCTGGGAGGAATTCCGATTGTAGATAGTTTACTCTTGGGACTGGCCAGCTCGAGAGGTGAATTATCTTATTTCGGATTCTCGTACCCGAGTACTCCAGAGTTGAGGTAGTGCTAAGTATTTGAGACTTGTATTGTGGGAACATGAACAGGCTTTGTTCGACTGGAATGAGTACAAGAGGTTAAGGGATATCTGGTGTGAATAGTAAGTGACGTGAGGGACCGGACGGGGCTACCTTAGCTAAGACTGGGACGATACATCATCTCCTCGTTTGATTCGCCCATATATTCTTATTACATGACGTTAATTGGTGTACTTGAGCTTATGAATATTTGCCTGACTTGATACGTACTTGTGTAATTGATCATCTATTTTCTTGATATGTGGAGTGCTATGTGCATATATGTTTACTTGTGTACTTGGTGCCTCAATTTTGGTTATTTTTGAGTCACCTTATTGCATTTATTCATTAAACCACTTTTGGAAAAAAAAAGAGAGGGAAGGAAAAAAATATGGACGGGAGACGTAGTCAGGGACGTGGTCGAGGCAGTGGAACTAAACGGACCACCAGAACCTAGAGCAGAAAGGGAAACGTCCGCCGAACAAGAACAAGGACCGAGAGTTGCAACCGGAGACCAAATGGCGACGACAATGCAACAAATGACGGATATCTTGGCAAGATTAGTAGATCAACAAGGTCAAATACCCGTAAATCAACCCCGGAACCCTGAGACCGGTGAGGATAAGGCTCTGGAGCGATTTCAGAAGTTTGCACCTCCAAAATTCGCTGGAGGACCTGATCCGGACATCGCTGAACAATGGCTAGAGGCCATGGTGAATATATTCACAGCTTTGAATTACACTGAACAGAGGCAGGTGAACTTCGCAGTGTTTCAATTTGAGGGATCGGCCCGGGCATGGTGGAACGTAATTAGAACAAAGTGGGAAAGAAAACAGACTGTCTGGACATGGGCGAATTTTGTAAGAGAATTTAACGAGAAATACCTCCCACCCTTAGTTCAAGAAAGGAGGGAGGACGAATTTATTGGACTACGCTAGGGGACCTTAAGTGTGGCTGAATACGAAATGAAATTCACCAAACTATCCCAAATTTGCTTCCGAATTAGTAGCCACGGAACCGAGAAGAGTGA
Source organism: Coffea canephora (assembly GCA_036785865.1). Lineage (NCBI taxonomy): Eukaryota > Viridiplantae > Streptophyta > Magnoliopsida > Gentianales > Rubiaceae > Coffea > Coffea canephora. Next base: position 35,971,840 of record CM071913.1, read on the forward strand.
GACGGTTTATACAGGGACTAAATTTGGACATCCAAGAGGCGTTAGCAGCAGCGCAAGTGAATACGTTTACGGAGGCCCTTGAGAAAGCTCAACGAATCGAGAATACAAAGGCACAAGTAAAAGCCTCCCAAACTCGGAAAAGAGGTGCAGCTGGTAGTATGAGTGAGGAACGAAGTGAATCGATAGTCCCTTCCAAAATGCAGAAAGCAAACTTTTTGTCCTACCCGCCCTGGACGGTAGGGGCTGGAAATGAAAGGTCTACCAAAGGAAGCCTAATCGGATATGGGGAGACTCCTCCAGAAAGCCAAAAAATGGCTTCCTACTTGACTTGTGGCTATTGCGGGAAGGCCAACCATACTGAGAACGATTGTTGGCGGAAAGGGCGGAAGTGCTTGATTTGTGGGAGTGGTGAACACCAAGTTAGCAACTGTCCGAGGAAACAGTCACGTGAAAATAGTACTCAGCAACTGGAGGGCACTAAATCAAAACAAACGAATGAAAGAGGGAACCGAGCAAAAGTACCGACAAGGGTATATGCCTTAGACAACCGACAAGCTCCTGAGCCATCTGAAGGTAAAAATTTCGAGGACGAAATTTCTTAAGGGGGAGAGAGTGTGAGGACTTGCAAATTCCTTATATATTTCTTGCAAATTTCCTTTTATTTGAAAATTATTTGGAAAATATTATTCCATACCATCTTACTAATCAATCACCCTAGAAAAATGCCAATGATCATAGGAAATTAGGGTTTTCCTTTTCGATTTCAAATCGAAGTGAAATAGGGTTTTTCGTGTATCCGTAGTGTAATTATCCGGTACGGAGTGAGGATCAAATTTGGTGCTTAAGAGTGACTTTTAGGTGAGAAATAATATGTGATTAGAAGCAATGATATAAAGTTAGTGAATAGGAAGAAAAAAAACCCTAGTACGTGTGATTTAAGAAAATCGGCCCGAACCGACGGGTACCGTTTGTTACCGAGTGAGTACACCACTTGACCACCACTTTATTACCTTAATCTCCTTGTTTTAGTTGAGCTAATTAGCTCTTAATTAACCCTTAAGCCAGCCACCATTATTGACTAAGGAAAAGAGAGATATTTTGGTGGACATATTTGGGATTAAGCCATGTGTCACAAATCCAACCAAGGTCTTGACCAAGACCTTTGACCAAGACATTTTCCTTCCTTTTTATCTTCTTCTTGGCTCCATTTTCTTCCATTTTCTTGAGCTTGGCCGAAATTTTAGGGGAGGGAAAAAACAAGAGAGAAACCTTCAACTCCAACTTCAACTTGTGCTTGAATCTTGAGTTCCAATCAAAGTTTGTACCAACTACTCCATAAAACTTGCTCACTAAGGAGATTTAAAGGCTTTGGTGGAGTTGTTTTGGAAGCAAGAGACCTAAGCTACTACCTTTTGTGAGTTATCAAGGTATGGTGTGTAAATATCCATTGTTTGTTTTCAATAATGGTGAATTCATGACTTGTGATGGCTAAAGAGATATTTTAGTGGAAGATTTTATGATTTTTGGTGGAGATTGATGAATTGTTATTTGATGCTTGATTTTTCTGATTTCATATGTTTGGTGTTGGTTAGTCATGGATTGTTGGTTAGTTATAGTGTAAAATGAAGTTGATATATGTTGGATGTGATAGATTGTACAAAAAATTCTGGATATGACTAATGGATGCGAAAAGGAAAGAAAAATGCAATCCTAAACCTAAAATGTTTCTCATGAGGCTTTTAGGTCCCAACCACATGAATTGTGGTGGCCAATAAGGAAAGCGCTCATGGAAGTCGTGGTTAATGCAAATGAAGACTCAAGTGTGAGAAAATAAAGGTGTTTGTGTGTACAAATGAATGAAAATAGGATAGTAGATACATGTAAGTGCAATTGGGTGCCATTTGTGAGATAGAAAAATAAATAAGTGATAGGAAGAAAGTGGTGAGAAAGTCTAGATTGAGAAAAGTCTAAATAGTGAGAAAATGTGGCTAAAAGAGTGAGGAGATGATATAAAAAGAATGCAAGCGTATGACCCTAAGGGAATGCATCAAGTCGGGCACGGGAAGGACTCCTAACTTTACGACTTTGATTTTCCCTTTGATTAGAAGGAAGAACTAGCGTGCTAAGGCAATTGAGTAGCCATACTCGTCGTTTCCCTTATCGAAAGGGGACTCTCAAGCAAATGTACCCTATAACTAGCATGAGGATGCAAAAGCCTAAAATGAAGGGGAAAGGATTGGAGGAGCATGCCAAATGATAGAAAACTAGGAAAAATGCATGAAATGTAGTGAACATGCAAGTATGCACTAACGAAAGAGGACGGCCTATTGGGTCTAGCGTTGGACTAGCCCATATCTATGAATTCCTACTAGCGTTGGACTAGTGGAAAACGGGACAATGAGCCACAACTAGCGTTGGACTAGTGTGATGACATGCATTCATCCATCACATTCATCTATGATTATAGAAAGCAAGTAGACATGCAAATCACCTATAAACACGTAGCACATAACACTTAGCATGCTCGACTAGATGCAAAAGCCTAATAAAGCAAATTAACACATAGCAACAAAAGCAAGCAATCAAACTAATGAACCTATTACATTTGCTAGCTGGGCACACGTCTTCAATTGGTCTTCATCAAGTGCTTTCCAAGCCCTATCTATTACAAGCCAAGAGGTGTACACATACCCCATAAATAAAAGAATGACTTAATAAAAGTCAAGTAATTGAAATAAATGAAAGGAATTAAGGAAAAGCAAGGAAAACAAAGTAGACATGCAATTTTCACTTAGCACGTTGGATCACATAGGGGAGAGACAAAAAAGATAAAATGTGACGCCCCCGCTTCTCCCAAGGGCGAACCCTAGGGTATCGGCGGGACGCCTGCCTAGCTCGCGCCAGGACTCGAAACACAAAACTAATAAAACTATATTAAACCAAAAGAGAATTGTTTATAATATATACAACCACCAAAAGTTCTATTTACATCTTCAAAAGTATGGAGTCAAACCACTCTAATATACTATAACCACAACCAGCAGAAGATAGACCCTAAGGAGGGTTCTTATACAAACCACCAAAATAAAAACAAACATACTATATGTCCAACTATTACAATCAAACCTAACTATACTAGTGTACGTGCCAAAAGTCCCCGCGTCGACCCCTGCTAAGGAAAACAAAAGGAAAGGGGTAAGCTACATGCTTAGTAAGTAAACAGGGGCGAAAGCGTAAATTTCACATAACAACAGTTACACAGTAAGAGTAAAGCAAAAGCAGAAAAGTAACATCACATAATAAGGATACAGGTGGCTCCAAAGCCAATTCATGTGCCATGTATGGTCTCCTGCCGACACTCCGTCGACTACAATTAATGGTCCGTAGAACTTCACTTGTACTCCCACCATACACCTTATCACCCTCTCTGGCCAGGCACCTCACAAACTTGCTCGAGCGAACGAAATTGAGCTTGGTTCACAAGCTCGGGTCACAAGCTTGGTCCACATAATCGGTGAACCGGATTCACAAACTTGGTGACCTCAAACCAGGTTGGACTGACTTCGACCAAGCCCTAACCGGCTCGAATAGTCCATCTAGGTCATGAGATCGGGCCCCAAACTCACAAACTTCACAAAATATATTCGAAAGTCACCCCGAGCCACAAGCTCAAGGGGTTTAGTTCCAAAATGATTCATATACATATGTCATGTACAAATATGTACGCAAACTAGGGTTTAGGTCGAGTGCGATAAAGTACACCCTCGCCTAGGTACCCTTTTCATACATATCAAAACACATAAGCAACTAACACGTAAGAGCGGCCTGAATACTTACTCAAAATACAAAAGTAGTACAAAAGTGGAAATCACTTCGTGTGTTGGCTAGTAGTGGGCCCCACCGGTTCCGCCTAGCTCACCACTGTCTGAAATAGAAGATTTTATCACATTATATCACAAACGGCTACTAACAGACCCAAAACAAGCAAAACGGCAAAAGCCGACACACGCAAGTACGGAAACGGCAAAATTGGCACATGCAAGTGCGCGGAACGGCAAAAGGAAACGGCCAAATCTGCCATCTCAAACCGTTTTGATCAAAGATTAGGCTAGGAAAGTCGGATCAAAGTGAGCGAGATACTGTTTTGAAGCTATGAGAAAGGGCTACAAATCTCCTGAAGAAACTTTAATCTAGATCTGAATGGAAGCAGGTCAAAATTGTAGAAAACAATACCAGAAATTTACGTCTTAAGGTGACAAACAGGATTGTTTGCTGGACCATAACTCCCAGCTCACAAATCCAAATCAGGAAATTCCAAAGGCATTAGAAAGCTGAGACATAAGACTAAAACTTTGATGTTTTGGCCAAGACCTGAATCCACTCAGAACAGAACGAAAATTGAGTGTCAAAATACCCGTCAGAACTGTCCAGATACAAGGCAGTTCTAACGATCGATCTTGTTTGGGTCATAACGGAAGCTACGGAACTCGGATTTCGACGTACTTTATACTGTTTCGAAGCCAAAACCAAGATCTACATTTATTATGAAGGAGTCACCACCCAGATCATATCAAAACCGAAAAATTCACGGGCAGATGCTAAACTAAAAACGCACAGAACCTGATGTTCAAAACAGGCTTGAGTATTTCATCTATAACTCATGATACATTAATCCGTTTGACCTGAAATTTTACAGGAATATTCAGGACTTAAGGCTCTACAATGTTGAAGAAGGCCACTCAGTCCAATTTCGAGTGTAACTACGTCACAAATGTCACATACTACACCAGAATCGCAAAACAGGTTCACAAACCGTATTCTAGTACAAACATCATAAAACAGCCTACATAAGTCCAAATCCAGAAATTTCAAAGCCATATGAAAGTTTAGAAACAGGGCTACATTTCATTAGAAGACCAGAACAACCAATTCGGAAGCATTCCAAACCAAAATAACCAATTACAATCGCAGTTCTCAGGTTCGGGTAGAAGCAGGACAGCAAGGGTAAATCCGTCTTTTCTCATTCTACGCTACTCCGATTGACCTGAAATGTTTTAGGCACATCTAAAATGTCATTCCCTACAACTTTCATGTTTTAAGCCAAGACCAATTCCGCCTCTAACTAGGGGATACAAAACCAGACAGAATTGAAGAACAATGAAACCCTAATTCCCAATTTCTCTTCCAAAACAGAAATTTCTTGCAATTAACTACCATTCACACCAACTAGCTTCATTCTCAATCATTTCTAATCATCATACATAGCCACATAATATTAATCATATGCAACCAGCAAAAATCCCAAATAAATAGAATACTTCATCAATCTTAACTAAAATCAAAAAATAGTCCACCAAATCACACTTATAACAACCACAAGTCATTAATTAAGCATCTTTAGATAGAAGAGAGGGGTTCCACAGTCACTCACCTTAGAACCAAAGAAGAGAGACCACTTAGCACCTTAAGCTTCCAAACAACCTCACTAAACACCTCACAACCACTCACTTAAGGGATTTTATGGAGAGTTTCCAAGTTTAATCGGTTAGTTTGTTGAATTGTGCAAGATTGGAGCATGAAATTTGGAGAGCTTTTCCTTTCCTTTTGCTTAGTGTTGGTCGGCCACAAGAAGAAGAAGAAATGGTGAATTTTGGGCGAATTTTTGATATTAATTGGTAAAGGCATGAACAGTGGTCAAATGGTAAGATTAAATCTTATGGTGACACTTGTCACCCTATTTAATACATACATATCCTTTTGTCTCCCTCCACTCTCATCCATATAACAACCTTTAATTATCTCATAACACCCGGTAAATTAAACCCAGTATCCGAAACTTAACCTAATCGGCCGAATTTTTCCGAACTTACCGCACTAGTGGGTCCCACGTCCGATATACGTTCTTAATTTCTCAAAAACTAACCGATACTAGAAAAATCATCTAAAACCCATATTTACTCATAAAAATTATCCTGGGAATTTTTCTAATAAAGAAAATGTGGAAAAAGGCGGGCGATAAATAAAACTCCACTTAAGCTTTCTAATATTGTAACACTAGAGGTTTGCTAATCCAGAGTTTGCCAACCATTTTCAAACTTGTTAAACCTCTGTAAACTATAACGAATCCTATTTTTTTGTTGTGCTAAAACAGACACTAGAATACCGCATAAACTAGGGTTTTATCATAAGCAAAGTCAGGGTTTTCAATCTTAGCCGACCTTAGGGTTTCTCCTTAGCCCTAAAACCTTAATATCAACTTACGAACGGGCTGGGGCCTCACAATCTCCCCCACTTAGGACAATTTCGTCCTCGAAATTAATTCTTTGGTCAAAGCGTACCTTCGAAACCCGCCGAAGGGTCAGTCACTTCTTGTTGACCCATTGCATACACTTTTGCTGGCCCTTTGGGTCGATTTTCTCCTGCGTTTGACGGCTTCGTTGTGGTCCCTTCAGTCGGTGGCTTAAGTCCTTCCTTCTGCATCTTGGGGCACCGGGCAATCAGATGTTCGGTGCTACCACATTTGAAGCATTTCCGTACCGAACTATTTTTCCAGCAATTTTCATCAGTGTGGTTGCCCCCACAGAAACCACAGGTTGGTTTAGCGGCCGTACCAGACCCTCCACGCTGGGCGCTCCTCGGGGGCTCTTGCCTAACCGGACCTCGCCCAAAGTTGTTCGAGGTTCTTGTAGGTCGTGTGTGAGGACTCGCAAATTCCTTGTATTTTTCCTCAAAAATACCCTTTTATTTGAAAATTAGTATTTACCAAAGGCCACTACCCAAATATTTCACATTAAGTGTAGATAAACCTAGAAAATAGGGTTTTACGCTTCGGTTTCAAGTTTGGAGCAAAATTAGGGTTTTCGCGATTTTTCGCCGGATGAATTTTCGGTACAGAGTAAGGATTAAATTTGAGGATTAAAAGTGACTTTTAAGTGAGAAATAATATGTGATTGGTAGCAATGATATAAGGTTAGTGAATGGGAAGTAAAAACCCTAGTACGTGAGTTTTTAAGAAAAACGGCGCGAACCGGCGCGAACCGGCGGGTCCCGCGCACTACCGTTTGAACGCACCACTTGACCACCATTTTTGCTTACCAAACAAATTTATTGAACTTGACCAAAATATCTTCTCTCTTGGCAGCAAGCTTGACCGAAATTTGTGGCTCATAAGCAAGGGAAAGAAAGAGAAAAATTAGTGGCCAAGATTAGGCCAAGTGTTGGGCAATTTGTGGACACCATTAGTTCTAATCCTTTTGGCTTTAATATAAGACAACTTAGCTTCATACCTCTTCATATTTCTGCCAAGGGAGCTGAGAGAGAGAGAGGAGAAGAACAAGAGTGAACTTTCTTCATTTCTTCTTGATTCAAGCTACAAAGTGAGAAATCAAAAGAACTAAACCGATTAAACTTCTCCTTGAGTGATTAGCTAGTGTTTGGTGGTGAAATTTTGGAAAGAGAAGGCTTGGGCTACACTTGGAGAACTCATATTAAGGTAAGGAAGATGATATCTCTCTAAATTTTTCTTTCAATCTTGGTTAAATTAAGTCTAGTAACTTGAGTAGTAGTGGAATCATGGATGCTAGCATGTTTGGAAGTTTTTCCCCTCTTTATATGATGAACTAGGGTTTGGGAAATTCTGCCCAACTTGTTGTATGATGCTTGTTGTTACAATTAATGTTGTATAAGATGTTTTGGTAGTGTGAGAAGTGAGAAATTGGGGAAAGTTGCACTATAAACTACAAATTTCAGATTTCTGGAAATTCTAGCTTCCATTCTGTCCGGTTTGGTAACTGCATGTTAGAGGCCGAATTGGCCTTGGGTCAAAGAAGAAAAGTTGTATAGAATGGTATTTTGTAGGTGCCTGTAAAATTTCAGCTGAATCGGAGCAACGTAGGTCATGAAAAGTCCGAAATACCCTTACTATTTTAAGTATATTTCCCAAGCAGTCCGTGTGATCAGTTAAGTCCAGTTTATCACGTTTTTCGACTAGGATCCATTCTGATTTAGCTTTTTGCCAAAACATGAAAGTTGTAGTATTCTGAATTAGCTTTCAAATGCCTCTAAGAACACCTGATTCGTACTTGTGTACTCTGAGTTATGTCCATTATAGTGTTCTACGTTTAAACAGCCGACGAATTGGTTTCTGGTTTAGTAATTCGAGAATTTGACCAAGTTAAATTAGAAACTGGACTAAGTGACCTTCATGAACATTGTAACCCTGAGTCTTAGCTTCGAAACGGCATAGGTTACGTCTTAATCTGATAAGCGTAGCCTCGGATACGTTATTTCCGCTTTCATACATCAAATCTGTCTTTTGCTAAATTGAATTTCTGCACTTGTTATTACTGTATTTCTTATTCTTATGATATTGTGAGCCTATGGAACGGCTCTTGACTTGAATTGCTTATGTGTGATGTTGGGTTGTGGTTGAGGAAAAATAATGAAGCCAAAATGGCTGGAAAATTAGGTAAACACAAAGGGCGTACTGCCCAAATTTTCGCCCGAGGTCTAGGTTTCTATTTGAACTTGTATACTTTTGTTAGGCCAATACCATGACCGGTTTTCCATTTTAAAACATGATTTTTCATCCTTGGGTTCAAACAACCCTCTTCTTACTTGAAAGTCATCTTTACACGTTTTACTCTTAATTAGTCGGGTATCTTCGTTTCCCTTAAATGTTTTGCTCGATAAACTGTAATATGTTCTCTTGTTCAACCTTAGGTTTCATTGGTGACTAAGGGTAATATCCGGAAGGATTTTGCATGTTATTTTGCATATCTAGGTGAGTGTTCCTTGTTTGACTTTATGGCTTGTTGTTATCATTTGCTAATGTGTTAATTGCTTTTAATGATTTCCAAAATGAGCTTTCTAGGCGAGTGTGTACTTTATCGCACTCGACCTAAATAACTGTGCAATTTTCAAGGATTTAATGATTGAAATGTTACTTGCGCATGAATGTAAGCCTTTTGGGCTGAACTGGCCATTGTCCCTTGTTACCGGTCGTCTCGAACTAGAAGCGGACTCGGTCGGGCGATTAGGGACTTGGGTGAACGTTTGGTATACTCGAGTATTACCGTGTAGGTTGGTGGAGACTGGCCAACGGCCAGGACGGGGGTGAATGAATGAATGAACGAACGAACGAACGAACGAGGGTTTATTGATAAACGAAAAATGCATTTTCTAATGATTGGAGGAATAAGGGGAAATGTCAGGAGAACGAATGAACGAAATAACGAATTGCTCCTTGTGAGCCGTATCCTTTTAATGAATGTGTTACTATCGCTTTCCATTGTAAATGTTTCTTGAATTATTGATACTCCATGTTTAATGTATTGGATTGATTATCTGATTATGTGTTCGGAACCTCACTGGGCTTTTAGCTCATTCCTTTAGTTTTGTTTTCCTTACAGGGGAAGGCGAGCGAGGACGTGAACTTGAGATAGACTAGCCAATCTAGTTTTGTTTCTTTTGTTTCTTTTGTAGCGGTTCTCGTCTAGTGCTTGGCACGGGCTGGACTTATGAAGGATTGAGAACCCTTGTATATTTGATGTTTATATTCTCTTTTGGGTTGGCAATGTATATAAGTTCCGCTTTAAGTTTGGATCAATGCTGTGACGCCCCACATCTCCCTAAGGCGGACCAAAGGGTATCCGCGGACGCCTGCCCAGCTCACGCCAGGACTCAAGCAATTCCATTCAATTTAAAATCGAACTAAACACTTCGACGAGAGCAACATGAATACAATAATGCGGAAGCGTTCAAGCTTAATAAGTCACTTAATGTATATCCAGTACATCGGGTAATCATGAAACGACTTAAATTCAAAGTACACATCAGGGCCCAAACTTTTCAAGTTTACAATTTCCAAAAGTACAACCCAAACCAGGGCCTAGTCAAAATATATAACAGGAGTCTTAACAAAATTACAACGGATGGTTTCTCCATATCTCTCCAAGAGTCGGTCCTGTTAAGAAAAACAAAACTATAGGGTGAGCTAACGCTCGTGAGGCCAAGAACACACATGCAAGCACTTAGTCAAATAACAATCCCAGATTTAATAAATAAAGGCATGTCTTTTCAATAATCAATCAATCAAACAGGAAAAGTAATCAGAAACAATTCAAGGATATAGTAGCTCTCAGGAGCTAAGTTCCACTCGATCTGCCGTTGTCATTCGTATACCTTCCCGCATTGACCCTCCTGTCAACCGGGTCGGTATTTCCATTTCCGTAGATCACCACTTACTTTCCTCCGTCCACCGTACACCCCAAGGGCCCACAATGACCATTATTGGGCGATACTCAACGAGTATGCCAAGCAAGACCTCTTATTAGGTCGAGCTTATGTGTATCTCACGGCTCGTCCAAATCCCCGACCAAGCCCATTGCTGGCTCGAGTCTAAGGACGGCCTATGAGTTTGGGCGTCCCCCATTCATTTGAAAGTCGAGGAGGTTCACTCCAATGACATAAGCATTCATGACATAACATTGCATTTCATTCATTCATTCAATACATTTCATTCATTCATTTGAAATTAGAACGAGTGCGATAAAGTACGCACCCGCCCTTATTTTTAAAACTTTCAACAAATCCCACAAATAAGCAAGTATCAAAATTCACACACTTGACACTCACCGAGCAATTCAATAAGAATTATTTTTCGGAAGTTTAAGTGTCCACGGTGAGATCCTCTTGAAGGTCTCCTTGCGCGCCTGGCAATTTAATAGTGGATAATCACACAATTAACCCACTTATCAAGAAAGATTGTACACTAGTACAATCTAAGAATTATTTTGCAAAAAGGAACCTCAATTACACGTAAATCGAGGTTCAACTTGCCTTTTATTAGGTACAATATTATTTGAGTTTTTATCATGAAAATCGAGGGCAAAACGTTTGAATAATACTAAGAGAATTAAGAGTTTTGGAAAAACTCCTTTGCCTTGAAAAGTGAGAATTTCAGTTTTATCCTAAATCTTTGAAAAATCGTAACTCGCTCGGTATAAGTCGAGAATTGGAAAACTTTATACCGTTGGAACCCTCTGAGAGAGTACTATAAGTTCCTAGAAGACACTTTTCCATGAATTGAAGTGAAAAGTGGTCAAAAATGAGCTTGAAGACGCAGGGTCGGTTTTCATGGCAGAATTAAGTTGGATTTCGGCCAACTTTGAAAATTCGGCACGATTCACACGTTGCAAACAAGCCTCTGAAATTTGCAGTTCAATTAGGGTTGCAAGTGAGGTGTATGACAAAACAAGCGGATCAAGAATCGGAGTTTCGAGCACCGAGATACGGTAGCCCGAAGTTGAGCAAATTCAAGACTGGATGAGAATTTTCCAGATTTGAACCTCTAACTTTAGTAATTCAATTGGGTATCGAAACGAACTTGAATTGGCACCAAAATTGGCAGTATTTCAATACTATATGGAAAGTATCTCTCTATCGAATTTCGGGGAAAAATACCTTCGGCAAGGTAGTTAATTAGCCCACCAAAGTTCAAGAAAAATCCTAAGGCAATCTGCCTTTGACTTGCATTTCCCAATTTCCAATCGTCTAACCAAGAAAGTTATCAAACCATGGTTCATTTGTGAAATAAGGGTCTAAGATACACCCATAATATCTTTGGTAAGTGTTTAATATCAAAAACATCAACTAACAAGTTCACTCCAAGATTTTGTTCCAAACCAGTCCAAAGATTAGGGTTTTCCAAAACAGAGCAGTCCACTTGCTTCAGTCACAACTCAGTCATTATAGCTCGAAATCGAGCATGGCTTACGCCGTTGGAAAATACATTCATAGAGTTAAAATATCACAGAAGAAATCGTTTCCAATTTCGGCACCCATCTGGTTCAAATTCGGGCATCAAGTTGCTGCCTGAACACTTCATTCCAGAAGAACAGAGTAACAGGACAGCGAACTTAAAACATTTGGTTCGGCTTGATCACAAAGAATCAGAACGTGTATTATATACCAAATTAAAGCTAGGAATGTCTAGTTTCAAACGCCACCAACGGCACATGATTTCGACATCCGAGGACAGAGTTATAGCCAAAATACTACTGCTGGTCAAAGCATACGCGAATCAGTTTTCCAGATTTGCTGGTTTCTAAAAAAAATTCATTTGCCCATTCAAACCTCATTATTTTTCAATGAAATTTTTCACACCTCTAATACATCATATAAGCATCCAATTCAAGCCATTAGTTCATTAAAAACTGGCCTTAAAATGGCCGAATAAAACAGGGGTAGAATCGGAAGTTTTTGCTTCTTACACCCAATGAAGTTCCTACTAATTACCCACCACTAATACACCATTATAATCACTAAACCAACAATATAATCACCATCAATCATCAAATCAGCAACAACAACCCAAGTGTGGGAATTCCAAGAGCCCACAATCACATTTTTACACCATAATCAAGTAACTAAGTGCATGCATGAGCTTAATCTTGCCATATAATCTCCAAAAGATAAGAATCCAAGGGTTGATCATTACCTACTCCTTTGGTTTGCAAGGTCAGAATTTTCGGCCCTCTTGAAGCTCCAAGAAACCGTGAAAGCTCCCCTCCTCCTTAGCTAGATATAGTCTCCAAGTGGTTTGCTAAGTGGTCTCCAAGTTTGGTGTGATTTGGATGAATTTTAGTGCATGAATTGAAGATGAAAAATGAAGGACAATGGAGAGCTCTTCTCCTTTCTTGTTGCACGGCCAAGTGAGGTGAGGAGAGAAGGAGTGTTGGTTCAATTGTGGCTTCCTAAGGAAGATTCATTGTGTGGTGCAAAATGCATCTCAAAGTCAACTTGAAATAGTGCAATTAGGATGCGTTTGGACTCGATTTTTCTCGCGCGTTTGGTTCACTAGTGCACTAAACCTCCAATGCATATACATTCATGTAAATATTATTCACTCTTAGTTGTCCCGAAATAAGGGTCTAAAGTCTCCCAAATAAATTCGCGCGCGTGAAAACGCGTACCGCCAAATTTAACGCTATAACGCGAAACTTTCGGAAAATTCTTATAACGATTGCACTACTAACTATCACTTGAATATTTATTCATAAGATTACCTATTTTAGGATCATAGTACAAGTCTCCAATATTCCAAGTTTATCGTGCTACTACGCGGATAAAATCTCCAAGTACTATTCACTATTTTTACTAAACGCGCTCTAGGAAATTAATTTTCGAAACGAATCATTTTAAAAATATAACGAAGATATACTACCACTTATTTAGGTCTAATAAGACTAGAAAATATTTCTTGGAAATAAAATCCAATTAAATAATTTATTAAGCCATAAATTAGGCATAAAATAATAGTTTTTGCGAGTCCTCACATCCTCTCCCCCTTAAGAAAATTTCGTCCTCGAAATTTACCTTGGTCGATGAACAAGTCTGGATACTTCTCCCTGATTGTCTCTTCAACTTCCCATGTTGCTTCCTCTACTCCATGGTTCTTCCATAAAACTTTCACTAGTGGTATCTGCTTGTTCCTCAATTCCTTCACCTTTCGATCCAGAAGTTTTACTGGTTTCTCCTCATAGGTCAGGGTTTCATCAATCTCAATATTCTCCGGTTGTAAAACATGAGAGGGGTCTGGATGATATTTCTTAAGCATGGACACATGAAATACGTTATGGATACGAGATAAACTCGGTGGTAATTCCAGCTTATAGGCTACATTCCCAACTCGCTGAATAATCTTATAAGGCCCTACAAACCTTGGTTGTAGTTTCTTCCCTTTTCCGGACATCAAACTTGCTTTTAAAGGCGTAATCTTGAGAAATACCATATCTCCAACAGTGAACTCCAAATCCTTCCTCCGATTGTCGGCATAACTTTTTTCTCTACTCTGAGCGGTTTGAATTCTTTGCCGTACCAATTTCACCTTTTCATTAGCCTCCTCAATCCAAGATACAGTAGTCGTGTCTAAGATTTTCCGTTCACCTACTTCATCCCAACAAATTGGGGATCTACACTTCCGACCATAAAGTGCCTCATACGGAGCCATTTGAATAGAAGAGTGGAAACTATTGTTATAGGCAAATTCCACTAAAGTCAAGAACTTACTCCAATTCTCTCCAAAGTCCAGTACACAAGTCCTCAACATGTCCTCAAGAGTTTGAATTGTTCTTTCAGATTGTCCATCAGTCTGGGGATGATAGGTGGTACTAAAGTTCAACTTAGTCCCCAACACTTCTTGCATCTTTTGCCAAAACCTCGAAACAAATCTTGGATCCCTATCCGACACAATACTCACAGGTGTACCATGTAGTCTGATGATCTCATCCAAGTACAATCTGGCCAACTTCTCCAATGGATATTTCATATTAATCGGCAGAAAATGAGCCGATTTAGTCAACCTATCTACTATCACCCAAATGGCATCATGGCCTCTCTGTGTCCTTGGTAAGCCTGATACAAAATCCATGGTAATATTTTCCCATTTCCACTCAGGTATTTCTAGAGGTTGCAAAAGCCCAGATGGTTTCTGATGTTCGGCTTTAACCTGTTGACAAACCAAGCATGTCTGAACAAATTGGGCAATTTCCTTCTTCATATTTTTCCACCAATATAGACTGTAGACACCAAATTTTTGGTGTTTTATTATTTATTTATTTACTATTCGTTTTTTATTTGTCATAATTAGTTTTATTTACTCTTAGTTTTAGTTATTTTAGCCATTTTAGCGTAGAATTTCTCAAGGAAAAAGAAAGGCGTTCAGAAAATATGTTTAGTTGTTTTAGATTTAGTTTCATTATTTAAAAATGAAAATGAAAAAATGAAAATTGAAAAATGAAAAAAAAAGGAAAAGGGAAAAAGGTGAAAATGACAAGTGGGACTGCATACACTTGGACAAGTGTCCTTTCTATATTTTAGACAACTAAGCACCTAAGGGGTGAGGTGTTAGGGACATTTGGGAAGTTAAGGAATTTTTGGGGGTCAAGGTAGAATTTTGTGAGGGCTAAAAAATAAAAACAAGGCAATTGGGGGAGGACTTGATCGGAGGGTAAGAGAAAACAGAAAGAAAAAAGGGGGGGGCCGAGAGAGATTGCGGCTCAAGGAGCAGAGAAAAAGAAAAATGAAAAGAGGGGCGGCGGCGTGAGATAGCTGCGGGGAAACTAACAAGTGAAGGAAAAGGGGATGCTTCAGTGATCAAAGCAGAGAAAAAAGGACGCCGCGGGAGAAGGATGTTTCGGCAAAAAAAAAAAAAAAAAAAAAAAAAAAAAAAAGAGCAAGAGCAAAGGCAAAAATCTGGAAAAAAAAACAAGTAGAGGGAATCTGATTTTTATGGCAAACAAGAAGAGGGGATAGAGAGAGCCGAGAGAGCTCTTGACGATGAAAAACAGAGAAAGGGGCTTCGGCCAAAACAAAGGGGGGAAAAATGGGCTTCGGCAGGCAGTAACAAAAAAGAAAAAACAGAGGCGGACGGATTGAGGAGAGGGAGGAGCGAAACCAAAAACAGAAAGGGAGGAGGTCGGCCAGGAAACAAGGCTTCGGCTGAGAGCAAAAAGGTGAGGAAAAACAGAGAAAATAAAAAAACCGAGAAGGAAAAAAAGAAAAACGCAAGAGAGGTCTGGGGAGCAGAGGAAATGAGAGCAAAAACCAAAAGGGGCTAAAAGACGGAGCAGAAGGAGATGACTGAGAAAGGTCTTTGGCCAAAAGGAACAGAAAAGGAAAAGAAACAGAGGAAAGGCCACGGTTGCAAACGGAAGCAGAGGAAGAAAGTTTCGGCAAAATGAAGGATGAATTCAGAAGGCTGGAACCGCCGCCGCTCATCGTCATCACCACTTCACCGAATCCGACATCGTCGCTGACAGATTTTCGCCAAGAAGGAAAATTGTAAGTCGTATTCCCGCTTCAAATTTCAGTTTTCTAGTCAAGCATAAGCACGGGAAAATCTAAAGGCACGTTCTTTGTGAAACTGATTCATTGCAATTTCCTGGTGATTTGCCATATTTCTTTTTGACCGCATATGCCTTATGTGTTAAATTGGATTGAATTTCCTTGGTTTGCTGACAATCTTGGGGCTGATTATAACCTCAATTGAGCAGAGATTTGCTAAAATTTTTGGTGCCCAATAGCTGTTCGATGAAATGCTCAAATGAAACTCGTGTTTTCCCCTTTATTTTTCCTGATTCATTTTGTGCAAAAGTTTGCTTCTACGTCTGTGAGTTGGATAGTCAAGCTGATGCTTGGTAGTCCCGTTCAAAGGCTGTACAATCTTGTATGCTTGAACCAAAATTTGGAAACAAAGTTTGATGTGTGAATGAATTTTCAAATGGTGATGCTAAGCATGTTAGTGGCCATGATGAGTCGGAACCAGATTTGCTAAGTTGAAACTCAAGGCCGCTGATATGCATTAATATTGTGTTTAATTTGGTTGAAACTAAAGGTTCACGGTTGCTGCTTTCTTGTATATTCTTTATCCAATGATGGGTTCCTTTTCCTTGAATTTTATAGCTTAGTTGAGTTTCTTTTCAGTCACTACGTTGGGAATTGGGTTCATGGTATGATCAGTTTTTCGTTCAACTCATGCAATGCCTACCATTGGTGAATTCCGACATGTGGTATACTTTCAAATGGGCTGCCCGTTCTTATTTTTAGAACTCCCTGTACAGACATTAGAAGTTGTGGATGATTTTCCTAGCAGCTTGTTGCTTCATGGTCCAGGTTTTGGGACGTTGTCATTGAATGTTTTGGTGTTTGAGCAAAGATTAAGCATTTCTTCTGTTCTTCTTGTTTTTGGCCTGGATACTCTCTGTTGGGATCACTGATGATAGATAACTATGCCTGAATTATGATAAAGTTGAAGATTTTGAATTCATGTGGGCTTGGGTGGACGAATTACTAAGTATTTGTTCCCATTATTTTGCAAGATCATCTTTCGGATTGTAGCCGGAAAATTGCAGAATGTTGTTTTAATATTTGCATGCTCTTTTGTCTGACTTTTTTTTGGGTTTAAATTTAGAGGTTTCATGTTGCAAAGTAAAGGTTTCGGTAGTAGCTTTGTTTGTTCAAGTTCAAGTTAGATTTGATTGTGTTTGTGAGTTGGGTCTGTAAATAACCGAGTTGCAGAAGCTCTTGTCTAATAAGGAAGAAAGCTGTTCTTCCGCGGGTTTTTTAGAATTGCAATCTAACCCCTCATTCCTGTCTAATCTGATTGTGGCCAAAATCTGAAAAAATCAAACTAATTTCACCCTTTTAAGCTTAATCCTC
This sequence comes from Coffea canephora, assembly GCA_036785865.1. Taxonomy (NCBI): domain Eukaryota; kingdom Viridiplantae; phylum Streptophyta; class Magnoliopsida; order Gentianales; family Rubiaceae; genus Coffea; species Coffea canephora. The sequence goes on from CM071913.1 coordinate 35,989,060, forward strand.
TGTTTGCATATTTTATGTGATTTTTTGGATAGATTAATCCTGGATTTTAGTGCATAATTGTGGCTCAATATTTTTTCTTGGTTTTTTTTGCTGATTTGTCTATGTTGTTGGATTTAGTATGATGATTTAGATTTTTGGGTAATTATATTTTGACTGGGTTTGCAAATGTGGGTTTTAGTTTATTTCTTTTGGGTTTTGGTTTGGACTAGAGGGTCAAGGCCCATCTATTTGGTTGGCTAATTTTTGGCCAAAATAATATACAAGCCTACTTGTTTTTCCTTGGGTTTCCGATTGGGTCAAGTGATCTTGGCCCAAGAAAAGTGAAAATGGCCCATTCCCTTTTGTTTTGGATTTCCGATTGGGCCTGGAAGGTTTTAGCCCAAGCAAATGAGGAAAAATGGCCCAATGGTTTGGTCTATTAAGAAACCAGAAAAATGACTTTGCAGATCAGTCCCTGTACTTTTCTTTAATTTCACTGGGGCCCTGGATATTTTCGACTACTTTCAATTCGGTCCTTACTTTAATTGCAAATAAGTCCTTAAACTTTATTTCTCTTTAATTGTGACCCCAAAATTTTGTCAATTTGTGCAATCAAGTCCTTTCTTCTCTTGACTTCTTAAATGTGGATCGTTGACATGATTTAATTGATTCAAATTCATGTTTATTTTTATCCTTTGTGATTATTTGTCAAATAAATTGGCACCTTGACTCCTTTATTATTTTGGAGGGTAAATAAGTTGATTTCACTCCATTAGAGCTTCATTTCAAGGGAGGTATAATTTCTTTTATCCCTTTTGTCTCTCCTATGTGATCCAATGTGCTAAGTGTGAATCGCATGCCTAATTTGCTTTCATTACCATTCTTTAGTTCCATTATTTCATTCATTCTTGCTTTTATTAAATTATTCTTTTAAATGGGGTATGTGTACACCTCTTGGCTTGTAATAGATAGGGCTGTGGCGAGCAATTTGGTCCATTTTCTCCTTCCCCTTTTGTTTTAGTTAGGGAATGTAATAAGTTCACTAGCTTGGTTGCATGCCTATGTGTTACTTGTTACTTGCTTTATTAGGGCCTTGCATCTAGTCGAGCATGCTAAATGTTACGTGCTACGTGTTTATGAGTATTTGGTATGTCTACTTGCTTTCCATAGTGTGAATGAATGGAATGGATGAATGTACGTCACCACACTAGTCCAACGCTAGTTGTGGCTTCTTTTATCGTTTCCACTAGTCCAACGCTAGTCGGAATTCATAGAATGGGCTAGTCCAACGCTAGACCCTTAGGGTTTTTCCCTCGTTAGTACATCATTTGCTTGTTCACTACATATCACGCATTTTCCTTAGTTTTATCATTTGGCATGATCCTCGAACCCCTTTTCCCCTCATTTTAGGTTTTGCATCCCATACTGGCTATAGGGTTCGTTTTGCTTGAGTGTCCCCTTCTGATAAGGGAAACGAGCGAGTGTGGCTACTCGATAGCCTTAGCACGCTAGTTTCGCCTTCTAATCAAGGGAAAATCGAAGTCGAAAAGTTAGGAGTCATTCCCATACCCGATATGATGCATTCCTTTAGGTTCATTCATTCTCAATTTTTCACTTACTCACTTTTTCAATTCACATTTTCTCATTACTTTTTCCTTTCCTTATTGTTCAATTTTGATTTCTACTTCACAAAATTGCACTTAATTACGATCTATATACACTTATCACTATATTTCATACACTTGCACACAAACACTTGGATTTCCATACAATTGCACACATGCACCTTTTTATACACTTGCACACTTGCACTTGAATCATCATTTGCATTAATCGACCTCTATAAGGTTTTCTTTCATTGGCCGCCACAATTCATGTGGTTGGGACCAAAAATCTTACAAGAGACATTTTAGAATCTAGGGTTTTGCATTTCATGTAGCACATCCAAATGTAATAAATTCTTTGGTTAAAACAAGAAAATCTTTGATTAAATCACGCAACTAGCCTTGGCTAGGTCGGAGGGGTGCCTTGGATTTTTATCCTTGCCTTCCCCTTTGTCAAATGTGACTCCCGAACCTTTTTCATTGGTTTACGTGGACTAGGAGTCGTTTAAAAGGGGTTTCTTACAATTTTTTCCTAAAAAATTCATTTTTAGGTGATTTGGTACACCTTAACTCATTACCAAGTGGCGGCTCCAATTTTCTATTTCAAAAAACCCTTTTTAAACTATAATTTTGGGTCAAATCGTCGCATTTTCAAACCCCCATTTAGACCCATTTTTCTTTTAAATCGCAATTCATTTTTCAATCACAAATTAAATCAAAAATACGTTTTTTAAACCATTTATTTATTTATTCAAAAAATGGGGCGCGACAGTTGGCGACTCCACTGGGGACATTCGAGAGTCCGAGCAAATTTGATTTAATTAACTTTTTTTCTTCTTTTAACCTTTTCATATATCACATTTGGGTGTTTTAGGGTTGCATCTTCCATTTTTAGGACCTTTTGTCTCACGTACGCATTCAACTACCCCCTCACCCACGTATGTATGATTGATTGGATGTATGTTTATCTCGCGCTTGCATTGCATTTGGGGGGGGTGTCACCTTTAGAGCCTCGCGTGGTTCTCAACCCCTTCCCTCAAAATAGGGAGCACTTCATACGTGCACGTTTACTTATTGTTATCCCATTTTATTTTATTTTTCGTGGGCGCTATCCCACACCGCCTTGTAGGATTAGGATCGATTGCCTTGGGTAGGCGGCTGGTGTGCACTGCGCCCATAGCGCTACCTAAGGGATCACTCAAGCTACCGATCGAAGGCCTTGGGAGTGGTGACCCTTTGCCTTTAGGTCTGAAGGCTTGGGAGCCGAAGCCTTATCGAGTCTAGTTGCATTAGTGAACCCCAGCCTCATGCATCCATGTTAGACTTGCCTAGGGTAGAGTCGACTTTACCCTATTAAGCACATTAGGCACGAGGGAAGGGGTTCCACCCCTTTTATTTGCTTTTATTGTATTTCTTTTATTGCTCCCAATGTGTTATGTGTACTATCAACTGCACTAACCATTCTTTTGTTTTCCTGATTTGCATTCATGTGCCTTAGCAATAAGAGGCCCCTTGGGCACTCTTTTAGTGACTTACCCACTAGATAACTCACATGTTTAAATTTCAGTCATTACACTTAATTTTCAGTAAGTACATTTTTCATTTTTAGACCTTTTTCCCCCGATGCATTATTTATGTCCTTTAGGCCATATTTGTGACATATTTACATCGCTTTAATAAATGGCATCATGCATCCACCTTAGAAGGGAATGCCACATAGGGAATCCCGTTTTAGAAATCAGCCACCCCATGTCTCGGATATATAATCCAATGAGACTTGCACGTTTACCTTTCTCGTACCATCCAAAGGGGTAGTGCACAAGGTAAGGTAGGATCTGATCATTTTTCATAAAGCGATCCTTGGAATATGAGCATCTAATAATCGCTTTTTGGCCATTTTTAAACCTAACTGGTAAAAATCCCTTGCGTGAAGGACATTAATTTGAAGAAATTCACAAATGATTCCTCTTGTTGAGACGATGAATAAATTGAGGCCAAATCGTGATTTTAGAAGGCTCATAGACTAATTTTTTGAAACCACCAATGGCCAGATGATTCAATCAATCCTTTTTGTCAATCAATTTTGAATAAATCATTCCTTTGACCAATTTACCCTTTTTAGGGTCATTTGACCAATTTACCCTTTTTAGGGTCATTCGGTTCATTTTGAATAAATCGTCAATTCATTTGACCAATTTACCCTTTTTAGGGTCATTTGACCAATTTACCCTTTTTAGGGTCATCCGGTTGATTTTGAATAAATCGTCAATTCATTTGACCAATTTACCCTTTTTAGGGTCATCCGGTCGATTTTGAATAAATCATCAATTCATTTGACCAAATTACCCTTTTTAGGGTCGTTTGACCAATTTACCCTTTTTAGGGTCATTCGGTCAATTTTTGAATGAATCATCAATTTATTTGACCAATTTACCATTTTAGGGCAATCTGGTCAATTTTTTGATTTCATTCAATTCATTCGACCAATTTCATTTTTTAGGATAATCTGGTCCATTTTGAATAAAATTCTCAATTTCATTCGATCAAATTCCTCTTTTAAGAGGATGCGGTCAATTTTGAGTAAATTTTTAAATTTCACTGAATTCATTTGACCCGTTTCCCTTTTTAGGGTAATCCGGTTGATTTTCAATAAATGGTCAATTTTATTTGACCAATTAGGGTTTCCAGGTCGGATTTCGAATTGAGAAACCTAATCAATTTTGAGAAAAACATCCATTGCATCCAGCTATTTGATCAGTTGGAATTTTGATCCGCGCTTCATTGAGAAAATTTGTCAGCGAATTCCAATCTCTTCGATAGGAAGTTCGTCAAAGTCAAACACGTGCGTTTTTGCAAAATCTTGTATCGATCAAAAGTGATCAATCCTTTCGAACGTTGACCTCATTTTTAACAAATGACTCTTGCCATTCCAATTGATCGAATTTTTTCAAAATTGTTTTTCACTCAAGGAGTTGATCAGATCCATCAGGTATGGTATAGTGCCTACTCTAGCGGATTGCATTTTCATGCTAGGCCTACCCTTGGCACAAAAAGGGTTCCCCCATAGGACATGCATACCGATTTTGCAGTTTTGCCTACTAACTCTGGGTATTTTTCTTTTGTTTTCCCCCTCCCCTGCATTCATAAAAAACACTTCAATAAAATATTTTTCTATATCTGATGACACTTCTGATCTAATAAGGTGTCAAAATTGCAAGTATTGTGTGATTCTTGGGCAGATCCTACAATGAAAACATGAATGATCTATCTGGAAGCTCTACGCTAAAGCATCTGAGAGATTTTGTAATTATTTCCAGAGGAAAATTTTGTATATTTGATTTGTTAATACATTTTTGTTCAAAAGAAAAGGAGACAAAAAGTGTATATGTGGAGCTCTTTACAAGTTTCTCTTTTCTCATTTGTATCATAATTGAATAAGGAATTTTGTTTCAAACTGTTTCAGCAATAAAATTTTTGGACAATTATTGTTTTGTGTATATTTATGTACATTTCATCCTTTATTCTTACTCATTGGGGATTTCATGATGAGTTTTGAGAAATAAAACCAAATTGAGATTTTTTTCAACCTCCAGCCTGAAAATTCATAAGTGTCTGCTTTCAAAAATCCTTACGTACACCAGATTGTTGATCCGAGTCATCCAATAAGAGTGCTAAAAAAAGGGTCACTCAGAAGACCCGTGAGATGCCTTTCTCCTTCACTTAACCCCAAAATAAAATCAGTCACATTGATTGATAAATTGCAAATTGGGACCATCTTTGCTTGAAAAATATCCATTGTGTTTAACCGATTCAATTCACATCTAAGTGAAAGCAAAAATGTGCATTATTCTTGTTTGTTTTGAAAATTTGGAATGATACTTTGAGCATTCTTTTCTCTATCTATACACATTTTATCATTTGCTCTCCCATTTGAGCCTTTGAAAGAATAATTTCGTTTCAAATAAGAGCCCTAATTATCACTACCCTATATTGAAAAATTTTCAAAAATCAAAAAGGGGAATGGATTTTCAATAACCATTTCGTTACTTTGGTTGTCATGAAGCATAAGAATGATGCCTTGGCCTTCATTTCTTCAACCTAAACACCATTTATCCCTTGCATCCTCATTTGAGCTAAAAATTGGTGGTTCTTTTCGAGTGCACATATGATCGCACCCCACATTGGGGAAGGAGATTGGGGATTTTTGAAAAAGAAAAAGAGAGAAGGGGAAAAGCAAAAATGCTAGAATAAGGAGGGAACCGCAAATTGGGGAAATTTGATTCCACTTGGGTTCCAATTTTGAAAAAAAGAAAAGGAAGAGATATGTCCGCACGGACCGCCTATGTTTCACAAATATGGATGAACAAGGGTCTTCCTCAGTTAGTGATTCAGATACATGCAAAAAAATTTCGCATTAATGAAAGTTTCCTTTCAGAGTTATTGTAAGGGACGGAACAAAGGTCAGGCTCTCTTCTTTTCCGATCAAACATTCTATCCCTAGTTATCCCTTTTGAGCCTTCAGAATAAATTATTTCATTTGACAACCCCTGAGAATCGCAAACCCCACACTGGGGCAAGTTTGCAAAAGAAAGGAAAAATTTCAAGAAGTGAAAAAGTGAAAAGTCACAAAATCAAAAGGCAAAAGAAGAAAAGAGAACCTCAGTTCAAAAATAAACTGGGGCAAATTTTGTGAAAGTTCAAGAATGGCGGAAGGCCGAAGAATCAAAAGAAGAAAGAAAATGAAAGAGAAAAAGCCTCAAGTGTGCATAAACTGGGGCAAAAATTCTGATTTAACCCTAAAATAGGGTTGACACAACAATGCGATCTCAGATTCTTCAAACCACTCTTGAAATCTGCCTTCAGGCCTTAACTTTTCTAAACACCCCACCAGACCCCATTACAAAAGCCGAAAGTCCTGACTTCTGTTCTTTGCAATGGCCCGGTCAAGAAAATTTCTGATGCCGGAAAATTTTAGCTGTATTTCTGAATTGCTTGAGTATGGGGATGACGCTACTCACCATGTGAAAACCCACCAAATTGAGGGAAAGGAAAAGAGGCAAAAAAAAAAAAAAAAGCAAAGCAAGGAAAGTAAATGCAAGAAGATGCAGAAAAATTCGACGTTGAAGTCCTTGGGGAATGATGAGAAAATCCAAACAAATTCTGAGATCTTTGAGTTCAGAATAGGGGCAATTTTGAAAAAATGCAATCTTTGGTGCAATGTCCTTGAAAGTTTTATTCTTTAGCTATCGTTTTCAAGCCAAATTACAAGCTAATAAAGTCCATCGTTGACTTATTCTTTCATGACAATCCAAAATGAGGATCATGCTTATAAGAAATTCATCAAATCATTTGTGATCATGAGGCTATAACCTGTTTTCTACATGTTTAGCTATCGTTTCTGCCCACACGTTACAAGCTTAAAAAGTTGGTAGTTGACTAAATTTTCTTAAGAAATAAGAATGGACAAACTATTTGCTTTCACTAAGATGTGACATTGAATGGATTAGATACAATTGAAAAAAAAAAAAAAAAAAAGAAGAAAAAAAAAAAAAGAAGAAAAAAAAAAAAAGAAGAAATGAGACAGATTCTGACCTCCCATTTCCTTAGCCATTTCAAAAATAAAGTCACTTGATTGGTCCTGAAAAGATGAGCCAACCAGAAATTGTGACCCATTACCCAAAACACCAATGCCAATGTGAGGAAGAAATCTTCTGTGATCTGATTTTATTTCAAGAAAATCATCATGAAATTTTCTTTTAGGAAACATAGTTTCTTACAGTGTTCAAATAAATGGAAAGTCATCCAGACAAGTTTTTGCAATTAAATGGCCCATACTGGGGCAAATTTTTGTTATGAGATTTCGTGAAAGCAAGCCCACACAGGGGCGAATATTTTTGTTAGTCCAATTGAGGATTTCGCCCAAGAATCAAATAATGCATCTTTCAAATCAATCACGCTGCTCTTTTCATGTAAATGTGAATGCATGTCATATTTTGGTAAGCCCCATGTGCAGGTATTCATTGTTGAAATCGACGAAAGAGCATCTGGTGATGTGGAAGGCAGATGCCGAAGAAAGAGAAAAAGAAGGGAAAAGGGCCCTACACTGGGGCAAATTATTTTTGAAAAAGATTCTTACAAAAATCAGAAAAATTCAAAAATTTCAAAAGTCAAAAATCAAGTTCAAATTCTTGTTTCTTGGAAAATCAAATTTAATTGCTTGTTTCTTGGCAAATCAAATTCAATTTCTTGACCAATTGGATGGCAGGATTGGGTTTTATCCCACTGACCATTCGCAAAAGCACGTTGGGACCGGGTTTTATCCCGCCAACCTCGGCAGGACCGGGTTTTATCCCGCTGACCGCTTATTTCGGCAGGACCGGGTCTTATCCCGCTGACCGCTTACCTCGGCAGGACCGGGTTTTATCCCGCTGACCGCTTATTTCGGCAGGACCGGGTTTTATCCCGCTTATTTCGGCAGGACCGGGTCTTATCCCGCTGACCGCTTATTTCGGCAGGACCGGGTTTTATCCCGCTGACCGCTTATTTCTGCAGGACCGGGTCTTATCCCGCTGACCGTTTACCTCGGCAGGACCGGGTTTTATCCCGCTGACCGCTTATTTCGGCAGGACCGGGTCTTATCCCGCTGACCGCTTACCTCGGCAGGACCGGGTTTTATCCCACTGACCGCTTATTTCGGCAGGACCGGGTCTTATCCCGCTGACCGCTTATTTCGGCAGGACCGGGTCTTATCCCGCTGACCGCTTATTTCGGCAGGACCGCTTATTTCGGCAGGACCGGGTCTTATCCCGCTGACCGCTTATCTCGGCAGGACCGGGTATAATCCCGCTGACCGCTTTTATCAAATTGGGATCGGGTTTCATCCCGCCAATCTCGGCAGGACCGGGTTTTATCCCGCTGACCGCTTTTATCAAATTGGGATCGGGTTTCATCCCGCCAATCACGGCAGGACCGGGTATAATCCCGCTGACCGCTTTTATCAAATTGGGACCGGGTTTCATCCCGCCAATCACGGCAGGACCGGGTATAATCCCGCTAACCAAATGAAAGGCAGGCTCGGGTTTAATCCCACTGACCAATTCATCACACTGGGGCAAATTATTTCGACAAGTCTCTCTCAGTCAGGAAAAATCAAAAAAAAAAAAAAAATCGAATCATTAATCAAAAAATCAAAAAATCAAAAAATCAAAAAAAATCAAATCAAGTTCATCATGGCAGGATCGGGTTTAATCTCACTGTCCGATTGTCAAACATTTCATTTTCACAGCCACTGGAGCGTGAGGTTAGTCCCGCCAGTGAGCATTTCATTTCTATGCCACTAGCCGTTGGATCAGTCCCACTAGTGCGCATTCCATTTTCGTCTGCCACTAGCCGTGGGTCAGTCCCATTAGTGAGCACTCCCCGATTTAAATTTTCTGTTCGGGTCAGTCCCGTTTTAAATTTTTTGTTCGGGTTAGTCCCGTTTTCATTTTCGTGTCTGGGTCAGTCCCATTTTAAAATTTTGTCGTCAAAAAGGGTCAGTCCCCATTTCTAAAGCATTCATCGTTCAAGACGTTCACTGCCTAATAACACAGGTAAGTATTTGGTGTCTACTTCTTTGTCTCAAGTTTTTTCAAAACTCAGACAAAGAGGGGCAAACTGTAGACACCAAATTTTTGGTGTTTTATTATTTATTTATTTACTATTCGTTTTTTATTTGTTCTATTTTTATTTGTCATAATTAGTTTTATTTACTCTTAGTTTTAGTTATTTTAGCCATTTTAGCGTAGAATTTCTCAAGGAAAAAGAAAGGCGTTCAGAAAATATGTTTAGTTGTTTTAGATTTAGTTTCATTATTTAAAAATGAAAATGAAAAAATGAAAATTGAAAAATGAAAAAAAAAGGAAAAGGGAAAAAGGTGAAAATGACAAGTGGGACTGCATGCACTTGGACAAGTGTCCTTTCTATATTTTAGACAACTAAGCACCTAAGGGGTGAGGTGTTAGGGACATTTGGGAAGTTAAGGAATTTTTGGGGGTCAAGGTAGAATTTTGTGAGGGCTAAAAAATAAAAACAAGGCAATTGGGGGAGGACTTGATCGGAGGGTACGAGAAAACAGAAAGAAAAAAGGGGGGGCCGAGAGAGATTGCGGCTCAAGGAGCAGAGAAAAAGAAAAATGAAAAGAGGGGCGGCGGCGTGAGATAGCTGCGGGGAAACTAACAAGTGAAGGAAAAGGGGATGCTTCAGTGATCAAAGCAGAGAAAAAAGGACGCCGCGGGAGAAGGATGCTTCGGCAAAAAAAAAAAAAAAAAAAAAAAGAGCAAGAGCAAAGGCAAAAATCTGGAAAAAAAAACAAGTAGAGGGAATCTGATTTTTATGGCAAACAAGAAGAGGGGATAGAGAGAGCCGAGAGAGCTCTTGACGATGAAAAACAGAGAAAGGGGCTTCGGCCAAAACAAAGGGGGGAAAAATGGGCTTCGGCAGGCAGTAACAAAAAAGAAAAAACAGAGGCGGACGGATTGAGGAGAGGGAGGAGCGAAACCAAAAACAGAAAGGGAGGAGGTCGGCCAGGAAACAAGGCTTCGGCTGAGAGCAAAAAGGTGAGGAAAAACAGAGAAAATAAAAAAACCGAGAAGGAAAAAAAGAAAAACGCAAGAGAGGTCTGGGGAGCAGAGGAAATGAGAGCAAAAACCAAAAGGGGCTAAAAGACGGAGCAGAAGGAGATGACTGAGAAAGGTCTTTGGCCAAAAGGAACAGAAAAGGAAAAGAAACAGAGGAAAGGCCACGGTTGCAAACGGAAGCAGAGGAAGAAAGTTTCGGCAAAATGAAGGATGAATTCAGAAGGCTGGAACCGCCGCCGCTCATCGTCATCACCACTTCACCGAATCCGACATCGTCGCTGACAGATTTTCGCCAAGAAGGAAAATTGTAAGTCGTATTCCCGCTTCAAATTTCAGTTTTCTAGTCAAGCATAAGCACGGGAAAATCTAAAGGCACGTTCTTTGTGAAACTGATTCATTGCAATTTCCTGGTGATTTGCCATATTTCTTTTTGACCGCATATGCCTTATGTGTTAAATTGGATTGAATTTCCTTGGTTTGCTGACAATCTTGGGGCTGATTATAACCTCAATTGAGCAGAGATTTGCTAAAATTTTTGGTGCCCAATAGCTGTTCGATGAAATGCTCAAATGAAACTCGTGTTTTCCCCTTTATTTTTCCTGCTTCATTTTGTGCAAAAGTTTGCTTCTACGTCTGTGAGTTGGATAGTCAAGCTGATGCTTGGTAGTCCCGTTCAAAGGCTGTACAATCTTGTATGCTTGAACCAAAATTTGGAAACAAAGTTTGATGTGTGAATGAATTTTCAAATGGTGATGCTAAGCATGTTAGTGGCCATGATGAGTCGGAACCAGATTTGCTAAGTTGAAACTCAAGGCCGCTGATATGCATTAATATTGTGTTTAATTTGGTTGAAACTAAAGGTTCACGGTTGCTGCTTTCTTGTATATTCTTTATCCAATGATGGGTTCCTTTTCCTTGAATTTTATAGCTTAGTTGAGTTTCTTTTCAGTCACTACGTTGGGAATTGGGTTCATGGTATGATCAGTTTTTCGTTCAACTCATGCAATGCCTACCATTGGTGAATTCCGACATGTGGTATACTTTCAAATGGGCTGCCCGTTCTTATTTTTAGAACTCCCTGTACAGACATTAGAAGTTGTGGATGATTTTCCTAGCAGCTTGTTGCTTCATGGTCCAGGTTTTGGGACGTTGTCATTGAATGTTTTGGTGTTTGAGCAAAGATTAAGCATTTCTTCTGTTCTTCTTGTTTTTTGCCTGGATACTCTCTGTTGGGATCACTGATGATAGATAACTATGCCTGAATTATGATAAAGTTGAAGATTTTGAATTCATGTGGGCTTGGGTGGACGAATTACTAAGTATTTGTTCCCATTATTTTGCAAGATCATCTTTCGGATTGTAGCCGGAAAATTGCAGAATGTTGTTTTAATATTTGCATGCTCTTTTGTCTGACTTTTTTTTGGGTTTAAATTTAGAGGTTTCATGTTGCAAAGTAAAGGTTTCGGTAGTAGCTTTGTTTGTTCAAGTTCAAGTTAGATTTGATTGTGTTTGTGAGTTGGGTCTGTAAATAACCGAGTTGCAGAAGCTCTTGTCTAATAAGGAAGAAAGCTGTTCTTCCGCGGGTTTTTTAGAATTGCAATCTAACCCCTCATTCCTGTCTAATCTGATTGTGGCCAAAATCTGAAAAAATCAAACTAATTTCACCCTTTTAAGCTTAATCCTCTGTTTGCATATTTTATGTGATTTTTTGGATAGATTAATCCTGGATTTTAGTGCATAATTGTGGCTCAATATTTTTTCTTGGTTTTTTTTGCTGATTTGTCTATGTTGTTGGATTTAGTATGATGATTTAGATTTTTGGGTAATTATATTTTGACTGGGTTTGCAAATGTGGGTTTTAGTTTATTTCTTTTGGGTTTTGGTTTGGACTAGAGGGTCAAGGCCCATCTATTTGGTTGGCTAATTTTTGGCCAAAATAATATACAAGCCTACTTGTTTTTCCTTGGGTTTCCGATTGGGTCAAGTGATCTTGGCCCAAGAAAAGTGAAAATGGCCCATTCCCTTTTGTTTTGGATTTCCGATTGGGCCTGGAAGGTTTTAGCCCAAGCAAATGAGGAAAAATGGCCCAATGGTTTGGTCTATTAAGAAACCAGAAAAATGACTTTGCAGATCAGTCCCTGTACTTTTCTTTAATTTCACTGGGGCCCTGGATATTTTCGACTACTTTCAATTCGGTCCTTACTTTAATTACAAATAAGTCCTTAAACTTTATTTCTCTTTAATTGTGACCCCAAAATTTTGTCAATTTGTGCAATCAAGTCCTTTCTTCTCTTGACTTCTTAAATGTGGATCGTTGACATGATTTAATTGATTCAAATTCATGTTTATTTTTATCCTTTGTGATTATTTGTCAAATAAATTGGCGCCTTGACTCCTTTATTATTTTGGAGGGTAAATAAGTTGATTTCACTCCATTAGAGCTTCATTTCAAGGGAGGTATAATTTCTTTTATCCCTTTTGTCTCTCCTATGTGATCCAATGTGCTAAGTGTGAATCGCATGCCTAATTTGCTTTCATTACCATTCTTTAGTTCCATTATTTCATTCATTCTTGCTTTTATTAAATTATTCTTTTAAATGGGATATGTGTACACCTCTTGGCTTGTAATAGATAGGGCTGTGGCGAGCAATTTGGTCCATTTTCCCCTTCCCCTTTTGTTTTAGTTAGGGAATGTAATAAGTTCACTAGCTTGGTTGCATGCCTATGTGTTACTTGTTACTTGCTTTATTAGGGCCTTGCATCTAGTCGAGCATGCTAAATGTTACGTGCTACGTGTTTATGAGTATTTGGTATGTCTACTTGCTTTCCATAGTGTGAATGAATGGAATGGATGAATGTACGTCACCACACTAGTCCAACGCTAGTTGTGGCTTCTTTTATCGTTTCCACTAGTCCAACGCTAGTCGGAATTCATAGAATGGGCTAGTCCAACGCTAGACCCTTAGGGTTTTTCCCTCGTTAGTACATCATTTGCTTGTTCACTACATATCACGCATTTTCCTTAGTTTTATCATTTGGCATGATCCTCGAACCCCTTTTCCCCTCATTTTAGGTTTTGCATCCCATATTGACTATAGGGTTCATTTTGCTTGAGTGTCCCCTTCTGATAAGGGAAACGAGCGAGTGTGGCTACTCGATAGCCTTAGCACGCTAGTTTCGCCTTCTAATCAAGGGAAAATCGAAGTCGAAAAGTTAGGAGTCATTCCCATACCCGATATGATGCATTCCTTTAGGTTCATTCATTCTCAATTTTTCACTTACTCACTTTTTCAATTCACATTTTCTCATTACTTTTTCCTTTCCTTATTGTTCAATTTTGATTTCTACTTCACAAAATTGCACTTAATTACGATCTATATACACTTATCACTATATTTCATACACTTGCACACAAACACTTGGATTTCCATACAATTGCACACATGCACCTTTTTATACACTTGCACACTTGCACTTGAATCATCATTTGCATTAATCGACCTCTATAAGGTTTTCTTTCATTGGCCGCCACAATTCATGTGGTTGGGACCAAAAATCTTACAAGAGACATTTTAGAATCTAGGGTTTTGCATTTCATGTAGCACATCCAAATGTAATAAATTCTTTGGTTAAAACAAGAAAATCTTTGATTAAATCACGCAACTAGCCTTGGCTAGGTCGGAGGGGTGCCTTGGATTTTTATCCTTGCCTTCCCCTTTGTCAAATGTGACTCCCGAACCTTTTTCATTGGTTTACGTGGACTAGGAGTCGTTTAAAAGGGGTTTCTTACAATTTTTTCCTAAAAAATTCATTTTTAGGTGACTTGGTACACCTTAACTCATTACCAAGTGGCGGCTCCAATTTTCTATTTCAAAAAACCCTTTTTAAACTATAATTTTGGGTCAAATCGTCGCATTTTCAAACCCCCATTTAGACCCATTTTTCTTTTAAATCGCAATTCATTTTTCAATCACAAATTAAATCAAAAATACGTTTTTTAAACCATTTATTTATTTATTCAAAAAATGGGGCGCGACATAGACTCTTCAAGTTTTGGTACATTTTATTCCCTCCTGGATGTACTGTAAACTTTGATCGGTGTGCCTCTTCCAAAATTTCTTTTCTAAGCCCTTCATCCTTTGGCATAACCACCCGATTTCGAAATCTTAATATTCCATCTGATCCCAAAGTGAAATCGGTCTGGTCTCCCATCTTGACTTTTTCCACCAACTTTTGCATTTCAGGGTCCTTTTCCTGAGATTCCTTAATACGTCCCAATAAAGTGGAGGTTATCACAATATTCCCCAAAATCACTTTCCTTGGTTCTAATCGAGGATTCCAATAGCTAACTTCCTCCAACAATCAAAATTCCTTAACCATCAATCCAGCCATTTGTACCTGACGGCTCAAAGCATCGGCCACTACATTGGCCTTCCCAGGATGGTACTTAATAATGCAGTCATAATCTTCCAGAAATTCCATCCATCTACGTTGCCTCAAATTCAGCTCCTTCTGAGAAAATAAGTACTTAAGGCTTTTGTGATCTGTAAAAACCTCAAATGTCACTCCGTATAAGTAGTGTCTCCATTTCTTCAAAGCAAAGACCACAGCCGCTAACTCCAAATCATGGGTCGGATAGTTTCCTTCATGCGGCTTCAATTTTCTAGAGGCATAAGCTATCACTTTATCATTTTGCATCAAAACACATCCCAAACCTTCCTTAGATGCGTCTGTGTAAACCACAAAACTATCATGTCCATTTGGTAGAGCTAGAACAGGCGCTCTAGTCAACCGTCTTTTCAACTCCTGAAAACTTCCTTCACACTTAGGACTCCAAATAAATTTTCCATTTTTCTTGGTCAACTCAGTCATAGGTCCAGCGATTTTCGAAAAATCCTGGATGAATCTCCGATAATACCCTGCCAATCCTATAAAACTCCGAACTTCCGTTGGATTTTCCGGTCGTTTCCATTTCGAAACAACTTCCACTTTAGCTGGATCCACTTTAATCCCATCCTTAGAAATTATATGCCCTAGGAAAGTCATTTCCTTTAGCCAGAATTCACACTTGCTAAACTTAGCATATAGCTGATGTTCCCTCAAGATTTGTAAAACCATTCTCAAATGTTTCTCATGATCTTTCACAGTCTTAGAATACACCAAAATGTCATCAATGAAGATCACCACAAATTGATCCAAGTAAGGCTTAAAAACCCTATGCATTAAATCCATGAAAGCGGCAGGTGCATTGGTTAACCCAAAAGGCATTACTGCAAACTCGAAGTGCCCATACCTCGAGTTAAAAGCAGTCTTAGGTATGTCTTTCTCCAAAATCCTCAATTGATAGTAACCTTGCCTTAGATCCAACTTTGAAAACACTACCGCCCCTTGCAGTTGGTCAAATAGTTCATCAATGTGGGGTAGTGGGTATTTATTTTTAACCGAACATCATTTAAACCTCGATAATCTATACATAACCTCAAACTCCCATCTTTCTTCTTTACAAACAAAACTGGGGCTCCCCACGGAGAATCACTTTCTCGTATAAAACCCCGTTCCAACAAATCCTGTAATTGTAACTTCAATTCCTTTAATTCAGCTGGAGCCATCCGATATGGTGTCCTTGAGATAGGTGCTGTTCCCGGAGCTAAATCAATTTTAAAAGCTATTTCCCGTTCCGGAGGTAGAGACTCCAATTCTTCAGGAAAAACATCAGAAAATTCTTTTACTACCGGTGTGTCCTCCAGATTCACCTTATTGTTAGGGGTATTAATAAGAAAAGCCAAATACCCTTGAGCTCCTTTACTTAACAACTTTCTAGCCCGAATTCCCGAAATAAGTGCAGACGAGGCTAACTTACCCCTTACATCCAATTTCAAGGTCGCTTCCCCTGGAATACACAATTCTACAATTTTCGTCCTACAATTCAGTTGGGCATTATAACGGGCTAACCAATCCATCCCTAGGATCACATCATATCCTTTAATCGATAAGCCTATCAAATCGGCCAGCAATTTTCTTTCCCTCACGCAAATTTCACTATTCTTATACACCATATTAGCAATTAGACTTTTGTCCCCAGTGGGTGTTTTAACCTCCAAGTCATATGGTAACTTAATTGGCTTCAAATCTATTCCACTCATGAAATCAGGGTTTACAAAAGAGTGCGTTGCACCCGGATCAATTAAAACCCTAGCTAGGCGGTGAAAGATTGGAATTGTACCTTCGACCACTTCGGTCGCCTCTGGAGCTTGTGGATAGTCCAATGCGTAGACCCTAGCCGGTATTTTCGGTCGACTCCCTCCGGCACTGGTCTGCTTAGAGGTTGATTTTTCAGGCCTCTGCAGGCTTCCCCCTGTCCTCAACGATTTCGGACAATTCGCGATTTGATGCTCAGTGCTCCCACACAGCAAGCATTTTCCCAGCTTTCTCCAGCAGTCATTCTCAGAGTGGTTGGATTTACCACAATACCCACAAGTAACTTGAGGGGTCACAGTCGATCCAACAGATGGTGTTCCCCTAGCTTGAGTCGTCCCGCTACGACCTCCCCTAGATAGAGCTCCCCTAGAAGCTCCAGCAGTTCTCGTTCCTCCTTCCTCTCTTCCCTTTTTAGAAGGGTGTACAAACTTACTGGTCTGCCCAGTAGTGCGACTAGGGAAATTCCTTTTTCTATTGTGGAAATCCCTCACTTGAGATCTTGCATTCTCAACCCTTTGCGCTTTCTCTAAAGCCTCAGTAAAAGTAGAGATTTGGGCTGCAGCCAGGCCCTCCTGAAGTTCCACATTAAATCCCTGTATGAACCTTCTAATCCTTCTCCGTTCATTGGCTACTAGCTCAGGAGCATATTTGGAAAGTTTAGTGAACTTCCCTTCATACTCTGCTACAGTAAGGGTTCCTTGTTTTAACTTAATAAATTCATCCTCCCTCTTCTCTTGAATTAAGGGCGGAAGAAACTTTTCATTAAACTCCCTTGCGAAATTCTCCCAAGTCCAAGGGGTTTGAGCTCTTTCCCATTTTCCTTTTATCAAATCCCACCAAGCACGGGCTACTCCCTCAAATTGAAAAGCAGCAAAGTTCACTCGCCTATCCTCAGTATAGTCTAGAGCGGCGAATATGTTGGTCATCCTTTCTAACCAATTCTCCGCTACTTCGGGGTCAGGTTCACCCATAAACTTAGGCGGGTTAAACTTTAGGAATCTTTCCAGAGCTCTATCCTCTCCTCTATCCTGGCCCCCAGGTTGGTTAAATGGTCCAGGACCCTGTCTCTCCGCTAGACGTTCTAGGATATCAGTAATCCTATTGATGGCAGTAGCCATTTGGTTACCCTCAACGTTTTCCTGTCCCTGGGTCGGTCCAGTTGCCGATCCCTGGTCATCCCCCTGAGGTTGGGCCTGTCTAGACGCTCGCCCACGGCCTCGACCACTCCTTAATCCCTCCATTAGTCTAAACGTGCCTAGTGCAAGAAATAAATTAATTTAAGCAGAAAACAAGAATTATATCGAATTTAGAACTAACCAAGAAAGCATTGAAATTAACAATAATTTACATTTATAAGCATGTCAAGTTCGTACAATTAGCAAGTTAGGGACAATTCACAAAATATAGCACACAGGTGCTCAAAAGTATACTTTTAGTCACAGAAGACTAAAGTAAGAACAAGTGCCCAAAAGTAGGCCACACAAGCATGCAAAATACAATGGCCTCGGCACCCGCGTCATCCTAACTAGTCCTAACTGTACCAGTCAAAAGTCAAAAGGGAGTCAACGACTAAGATCCTAGTCCACAGCGGGGCTAGCAGGAGGAACCTCCTCCTCGGGGTCCTCCTCCGGATCCTCCTCCTCATCGTCAGGAATCACCGCAGTAGCGTCCTCAACCAGACTAGTAGCATCAACCAGCATCTCGAAAGCCCGAGTACGGACATCCCGTGCTAACCTAATGAGTCGAGCCCTAGCATCCCGAAGCTCCTCGTTAACCACTGCAGATGTGGCTACCTCACCCTCCAGCACCTCCTCGAGCTCAGCAATCCGCTCACCCTGAGCGCCAACCATCTGCCTAAGCTCATCTACCTCAGCCTGTAAATCACGGTTGGCATCCACCAACTGACGACACTCGTCGTCCAGAGCATGCACTAGATGGTTCGGGTAGGCGAAAGTCAACCTACACAAACATCGCGGGTATCTGTCATAGGGTGAGTAGCGTACACGAGCTCCTCCTGCTATAGATCGGTAGTAGATAGTCCTAAGGGGCTCGTAATGACCATTCGCATGGCCATTCCCATTAGCTTCCGGGGCTCCATTTCCGTCATCCATACCTGCAACATAAAATAATAATACCTTTCGGGTTAGAAACTTAAATCACTACCTAATTCCAATATCCTGCAATGCATGCCTAACTTAATCGTTGGTTCATCCCAATCATCACTTGAGGTAGGACTAACTTAGTTGCTAGCTCGTCTCAAGTATCACTTAGGGTAGGATTAAGTTATCCCATATCGAGTCTTAAAGGTAGAGTATCTAATATGTCTCCCATATAGACCTCTAACCTAGTGCTCTGATACCAACTGTGACGCCCCACATCTCCCTAAGGCGGACCAAAGGGTATCCGCGGACGCCTGCCCAGCTCACGCCAGGACTCAAGCAATTCCATTCAATTTAAAATCGAACTAAACACTTCGACGAGAGCAACATGAATACAATAATGCGGAAGCGTTCAAGCTTAATAAGTCACTTAATGTATATCCAGCACATCGGGTAATCATGAAACGACTTAAATTCAAAGTACACATCAGGGCCCAAACTTTTCAAGTTTACAATTTCCAAAAGTACAACCCAAACCAGGGCCTAGTCAAAATATATAACAGGAGTCTTAACAAAATTACAACGGATGGTTTCTCCATATCTCTCCAAGAGTCGGTCCTGTTAAGGAAAACAAAACTATAGGGTGAGCTAACGCTCGTGAGGCCAAGAACACACATGCAAGCACTTAGTCAAATAACAATCCCAAATTTAATAAATAAAGCCATGTCTTTTCAACAATCAATCAATCAAACAGGAAAAGTAATCAGAAACAATTCAAGGATATAGTAGCTCTTAGGAGCTAAGTTCCACTCGATCTGCCGTTGTCATTCGTATACCTTCCCGCATTGACCCTCCTGTCACCCGGGTCGGTATTTCCATTTCCGTAGATCACCACTTACTTTCCTCCGTCCACCGTACACCCCAAGGGCCCACAATGACCATTATTGGGCGATACTCAACGAGTATGCCAAGCAAGACCTCTTATTAGGTCGAGCTTATGTGTATCTCACGGCTCGTCCAAATCCCCGACCAAGCCCATTGCTGGCTCGAGTCTAAGGACGGCCTATGAGTTTGGGCGTCCCCCATTCATTTGAAAGTCGAGGAGGTTCACTCCAACGACATAAGCATTCATGACATAACATTGCATTTCATTCATTCATTCAATACATTTCATTCATTCATTTGAAATTAGAACGAGTGCGATAAAGTACGCACCCGCCCTTATTTTTAAAACTTTCAACAAATCCCACAAATAAGCAAGTATCAAAATTCACACACTTGACACTCACCGAGCAATTCAATAAGAATTATTTTCCGGAAGTTCAAGTGTCCACGGTGAGATCCTCTTGAAGGTCTCCTTGCGCGCCTGGCAATTTAATAGTGGATAATCACACAATTAACCCACTTATCAAGAAAGATTGTACACTTGTACAATCTAAGAATTATTTTGCAAAAAGGAACCTCAATTACACGTAAGTCGAGGTTCAACTTGCCTTTTATTAGGTACAATATTATTTGAGTTTTTATCATGAAAATCGAGGGCAAAACGTTTGAATAATACTAAGAGAATTAAGAGTTTTGGAAAAACTCCTTTGCCTTGAAAAGTGAGAATTTCAGTTTTATCCTAAATCTTTGAAAAATCGTAACTCGCTCGGTATAAGTCGAGAATTGGAAAACTTTATACCGTTGGAACCCTCTGAGAGAGTACTATAAGTTCCTAGAAGACACTTTTCCATGAATTGAAGTGAAAAGTGGTCAAAAACGAGCTTGAAGACGCAGGGTCGGTTTTCATGGCAGAATTAAGTTGGATTTCGGGCAACTTTGAAAATTCGTCACGATTCACACGTTGCAAACCGGCCTCTGAAATTTGCAGCTCAATTAGGGTTGCAAGTGAGGTGTATGACAAAACAAGCGGATCAAGAATCGGAGTTTCGAGCACCGAGATACGGTAGCCCGAAGTTGAGCAAATTCAAGACTGGATGAGAATTTTCCAGATTTGAACCTCTAACTTTAGTAATTCAATTGGGTATCGAAACGAACTTGAATTTGCACCAAAATTGGCAGTATTTTAATACTATATGGAAAGTATCTCTCTATCGAATTTCGGGGAAAAATACCTTCGGCAAGGTAGTTAATTAGCCCACCAAAGTTCAAGAAAAATCCTAAGGCAATCTGCCTTTGACTTGCATTTCCCAATTTCCAATCGTCTAACCAAGAAAGTTATCCAACCATGGTTCATTTGTGAAATAAGGGTCTAAGATACACCCATAATATCTTTGGTAAGTGTTTAATATCAAAAACATCAACTAACAAGTTCACTCCAAGATTTTGTTCCAAACCAGTCCAAAGATTAGGGTTTTCCAAAACAGAGCAGTCCACTTGCTTCAGTCACAACTCAGTCATTATAGCTCGAAATCGAGCATGGCTTATGCCGTTGGAAAATACATTCATGGAGTTAAAATATCACAGAAGAAATCGTTTCCAATTTTGGCACCCATCTGGTTCAAATTCGGGCATCAAGTTGCTGCCTGAACACTTCATTCCAGAAGAACAGAATAACAGGACAGCGAACTTAAAACATTTGGTTTGGCTTGCTCACAAAGAATCAGAACGTCCATTATATACCAAATTAAAGCTAGGAATGTTTAGTTTCAAACTCCACCGACGGCACATGATTTCGACATCCGAGGACAGAGTTATAGCCAAAATACTACTGCTGGTCAGAGCATACGCGAATCAGTTTTCCAGATTTACTGGTTTCTAAAAAAAATTCATTTGCCCATTCAAACCTCATTTCTTTTCAATGTAATTTTTCACATCTCTAATACATCATATAAGCATCCAATTCAAGCCATTAGTTCATTAAAAAATGGCCTTAAAATGGCCGAATAAAACAGGGGTAGAATCGGAAGTTTTTGCTTCTTACACCCAATGAAGTTCCTACTAATTACCCTCCACTAATACACCATTATAATCACTAAACCAACAATATAATCACCATCAATCAGCAAATCAGCAACAACAACCCAAGTGTGGGAATTCCAAGAGCCCACAATCACATTTTTACACCATAATCAAGTAACTAAGTGCATGCATGAGCTTAATCTTGCCATATAATCTCCAAAAGATAAGAATCCAAGGGTTGATCATTACCTACTCCTTTGGTTTGCAAGGTCAGAATTTTCGGCCCTCTTGAAGCTCCAAGAAACCGTGAAAGCTCCCCTCCTCCTTAGCTAGATATAGTCTCCAAGTGGTTTGCTAAGTGGTCTCCAAGTTTGGTGTGATTTGGATGAATTTTAGTGCATGAATTGAAGATGAAAAATGAAGGACAATGGAGAGCTCTTCTCCTTTCTTGTTGCACGGCCAAGTGAGGTGAGGAGAGAAGGAGTGTTGGTTCAATTGTGGCTTCCTAAGGAAGATTCATTGTGTGGTGCAAAATGCATCTCAAAGTCAACTTGAAATAGTGCAATTAGGATGCGTTTGGACTCGATTTTTCTCGCGCGTTTGGTTCACTAGTGCACTAAACCTCCAATGCATATATATTCATGTAAATATTATTCACTCTTAGTTGTCCCGAAATAAGGGTCTAAAGTCTCCCAAATAAATTCGCGCGCGTGAAAATGCGTACCGCCAAATTTAACGCTATAACGCGAAACTTTCAGAAAATTCTTATAACGATTGCACTACTAACTATCACTTGAATATTTATTCATAAGATTACCTATTTTAGGACCATAGTACAAGTCTCCAATATTCCAAGCTTATCGTGCTACTACGCGGATAAAATCTCCAAGTACTATTCACTATTTTTACTAAACGCGCTCTAGGAAATTAATTTTCGAAACGAATCATTTTAAAAATATAACGAAGATATACTACCACTTATTTAGGTCTAATAAGACTAGAAAATATTTCTTGGAAATAAAATCCAATTAAATAATTTATTAAGCCATAAATTAGGCATAAAATAATAGTTTTTGCGAGTCCTCACAAATGCCCTATTTATTCTAGTGATTTATTTCAATTTTTAATTGAGAACTGTAGCGAACGACTGAGTCCCGGCGAGAGCTGGGCAGGCGGCCCGCCGAACCCTCTGATACGTGTGACAGTCCCACCTTCCCCTAAGGCGAACCAAAGGGGTTAGCGGACTGCCTGCCCAGCTCTCGCCAGGACTAACGGTACGGTTTACGTCAATCTAAAACGTTCCGGAACATACCATTGCGCGCAAACCAGTCAAAACACAAAATAAAATAAAATAAAATAAAAACAAAAAAAACGAAGCCGAAATTTATCTAAACCATAGCCAAGCATATATGTACAACGGAAATCAACATTTACAACCATAATGGCATGCCAAAACCATTCATTAAGGAGTACACATTCGATTTGCCTATCAAAAGAAAATGAACCCGTTATACATTAGGGTTTCACTTCAAGAGCTATACAAAAGACATTTACAAGCTCAGTATGGCAATTGACTATCCAGTCCATTTTCAAAAGCAATTATATCCCTGTAAGGAAAACAAATAATACGGAATGAGCCAAAGCCCAGTGGTATACCACCCAATAAGCAATCAAAGTCATATAAGAATGAACCTTCATTTAAAGTGCACAAATAAGCAATGAAGCAAAACGGTAAAAGGATACGGTCGGCTCTCAAGAGCCCATTTCCACGCTTGCAATCTTGAACCAACCTCATTGACTCTCCGTCAATGTTAAAATACCAAACCGTAGACAACTCTTTACTTCCATTCCTTCCACCAAACATACCCCAACCGGGCCCGCACTCCATTTCAGTAGCTTTTGGTAATACTCGAGTTTACCGGAACCAAGGGTCTCATTACCACAAGGTTCCCCAGTACAGTCCCCGTGGCATGATAATTTTCACGACCAAACCCTCGCTGGCTCGATCCAATTAACTACCATACGGGGTTGAGCTCATAAATGCAGTAAAGCCATTGGATACTCGTCCAACGACATCAAATCAGTTTCCATGAATGGAATGCAGTATCTCATATATCCAGTGCAGTATTTCAGTAAAACAGTCAATAGCCATGAATAAAATCACAAGGGGTGAGGGCGATCAAGTACACCCTCACCTCAATCATTTCCAATAACCAAGTAAGCCTTCAAGGCATCAAATACACATAGCACAAAGCCACATTATAACAAGTAAGTGAGTAGTATACTCACCAAGTAAGAAAATGGTGTTTCATACACCGCGGTCACCAAGACGTCGTGAGCTACCGTCACGCCCTAGAATCACGCAACAAATGCAATGAGACTCGATAACGAGTCATATAGCAATGCTAAACACAACCCCAATAGGGTTTCATATGCATAAATGAGCATAATAGCAAACCAGAAATTAGAAAATGGCCTTAGTCTTGGCCCCGAATAGAAAACTGTTTTACACTCATTATGCGGTAATGGTACAACTCTCACTACAAATATCGGTTGGGGGTGTAAGACCCACCGTTTCGAAGCTATGGAACAGGGCTACAACAATGTAGAAGGTCACTCAATCCAGTTCTTAACGCAACTAGGTCGAAAATGCCAAATACTAACCCAGAATTCCTAAAACAGGTTCGCAAAACACAAAAAACTGTAATCGGTATATCTCAGTCCATACAAGTCCAAATGCCGAAATTCCAAAGGCATAAGTTAGCTAAGTCATCCAACTACATTTCATCAGAAGACACCAACTTCAAAATCCAAACCAATTCCAGTCAAAATGTCCAATTACTATCGCAGTTTTCGCATTCTGATCAAAGCAGAACAGCTACAGTAAAAACGGCATAACTCACTCTACACTCATCCAAATGACCTGAAATTTTACAGGCACCTCAAACACATCAATACCTACAACGTTCATGTTTTGAGCAAAGTCTAATTCGGCCTCTAACCCAGTGATCTAAAACCGGACAGAATTGGGGTTCAAGAACCCTAACTTTTCAAATTTCACACCAAATCCAAAATTAATTGTATTTAACCACATTTCACATCCACTAGAGCCATTTTAGTCCATTGCAAATCATCATACAAGCCCCCAACATCAAGATCATATTAAACCAGAAAAAATCCCAATAAAATAAAAACTTCACCAAAACTCTTCAAATCAAGAAATAAATCACATTTTCACACACTCATGCCACTTCTAAGCATCATATAACCATCATTAAAGGTAGTAGGGTCTTTCAAGCTTCACTTACCAAGAAACAAGAGAGAGGAAGATGTGGAGCACCTTAGTCCTTCAAACAAAGTTCACCAAACAACTTGCTAGCACTAGAAGGAAAGTTTTTATGGAGTGAAATCTTGTTTATGGCCTTGATTGAGATGATTTGCTAGTAGAAACTTGAAGATTGGAGAAGTTTTCCTTCTTGCAAGAGTGAGAGAGAGAGCCGGCCAAACAAGAGAGAAAAATGGTGATTTTTTGGTGAATTTTGGATATTTAATCCCTTGGTCAAATAAGTCAAGACAATGAATAGTAATTCTTAAAAGTTCAACCAATAAGAAAATGACACGTGGCACCTTATTAAATGCATTCCTATCCTTCTTTTCTCTCTCACATCAATCACTGCACACACTCTACTTATCCCTTAACACCCGATAAATTTTACACAGTATCCGAAACTTAACCTTATTGGCCGAATTTTTCCGAACTTTTCGCACTAGTGGGTCCCACGTCCACTATTTATTCTTAATTTTCTAAAATTCACCAATACTAAAAAAAATCATCTTAAAACTATAATTGCTCATAAAATCCTCTCAGAAAATATTTCTAAGCCTGAAAATGCAAAATTACGCAATTAAAGGGGAAATAACCCTAGGAAAAATATTAGGTTTTTTTTTTTTTTTCGGGCTCTCACAATACGCCTTAGGGGGAGGTGGGGTCGTTACATCGTGGACCATCTGCGCCTTTGCTTGTCTTAGTAGGTGGCTCGTTTCGCGAACTCCGTCCAACCGTGGAGTCATTCGAGCTGGGTTGCCTCCTTTTCCTGTCATGGAAGGCTTTAACCTGTCCCCTGGCAGTCTCAATCCGTTGTGCTTTTTCTAGCGCTTGGCTAAATGTGTCCAACTGAGCAGCTGCTAGAGCCTCCTGGATCTCCACATTCAAGCCTTGGACAAAGCGACGAATTCGCTTTTGCTCTGTTAGTACCAGCTCTGGGGCAAAACGGGAAAGTTTCGTAAACTGAGTTTCGTATTCCGCCACACTCGATGCCCCTTGACGTAGGCGGATGAAATCATCTTCCCATTTTTCTTGCATAATGGGTGGTAAATATTTTTCATTAAATTCCCGTGTAAAGTTGATCCAGGTCCAGGGGGTTTGTTCGCGCTCCCACTTGGCTTTAATGTGGCGCCCCACATCTCCCTAAGGCGGACCAAAGGGTATCCGCGGACGCCTGCCCAACTCACGCCAGGACTCGAGCAAATCCATTCAATTTAAAATCGAACTAAACACTTCGACGAGAGCAACATGAATACAATAATGCGGAAGCGTTCAAGCTTAATAAGTCACTTAATGTATATCCAGTACATCGGGTAATCATGAAACGACTTAAATTCAAAGTACACATCAGGGCCCAAACTTTTCAAGTTTACAATTTCCAAAAGTACAACCCAAACCAGGGCCTAGTCAAAATATATAACAGGAGTCTTAACAAAATTACAACGGATGATTTCTCCATATTTCTCCAAGAGTCGGTCCTGTTAAGGAAAACAAAACTATAGGGTGAGCTAAACGCTCGTGAGGCCAAGAACACACATGCAAGCACTTAGTCAAATAACAATCCCAAATTTAATAAACAAAGCCATGTCCTTTCAATAATCAATCAATCAAACAGGAAAGTAATCAGAAACAATTCAAGGATATAGTAGCTCTCAGGAGCTAAGTTCCACTTGATCTGCCGTTGTCATTCGTATACCTTCCCGCATTGACCCTCCTGTCAACCGGGTCGGTATTTCCATTTCCGTAGATCACCACTTACTTCCCTCCGTCCACCGTACACCCCAAGGGCCCACAATGGCCAATATTGGGCGATACTCAACGAGTATGCCAAGCAAGACCTCTTATTAGGTCGAGCTTATTTGTATCTCATGGCTCGTCCAAATCCCCGACCAAGCCCATTGCTGGCTCGAGTCTAAGGACGGCCTATGAGTTTGGGCGTCCCCCATTCATTTGAAAGTCGAGGAGGTTCACTCCAACGACATAAGCATTCATGACATAACATTGCATTTCATTCATTCATTCATTTGAAATTAGAACGAGTGCGATAAAGTACGCACCCGCCCTTATTTTTAAAACTTTCAACAAATCCCACAAATAAGCAAGTATCAAAATTCACACACTTGACACTCACCGAGCAATTCAATAAGAATTATTTTCCGGAAGTTCAAGTGTCCACGGTGAGATCCTCTTGAAGGTCTCCTTGCGCGCCTGGCAATTTAATAGTGGATAATCACACAATTAACCCACTTATCAAGAAAGATTGTACACTAGTACAATCTAAGAATTATTTTGCAAAAAGGAACCTCAATTACACGCAAGTCGAGGTTCAACTTGCCTTTTATTAGGTACAATATTATTTGAGTTTTTATCATGAAAATCGAGGGCAAAACGTTTAAGAAATTCAAAAGAATAAAGAGTTCTTGAAAAACTCTATTTCTTTGAAGTTGGAAAATTTTTCAGTTTTACGATAAATCTTTGAAAAATCATAACTCGCTCGGCATAAGTCGAGAATTGGAAAACTTTATACCGTTGGAAACCTCTTAGAGAGTACTATAAGTTCCTAGAAGACACTTTTCCATGAATCAAAGTGAAAAGTGGTCAAAATTGAGCTTGAAGATGCTGGGTTGGTTCACAAGGCAGAATGAAGTTGGATTTTGGCCAACTTTGAAAATTCGGCACGATTCGCACGTTGCAAACCGGCCTCTGAAATTTTCAGCTCAATTAGTGTTGCAAGTGAAGTGTAGGACAAAACAAGCGGATCAAAAATCGGAGTTTCGAGCACCGAGATACGGTAGCCCGAAGTTGAGCAAATTCAAGACTGGATGAGAATTTTCCAGATTTGAACCTCTAACTTTAGTAATTCAATTGGGTATCGAAACGAACTTGAATCGGCACCAAAATTGGCAGTGTTTCAATACTATATGGAAGGTATCTCTCTATCGAATTTCGGGGAAAAATACCTTCGGCAAGGTCGTTAATTAGCCAACCAAAGTTCAAGAAAAATCCTAAGGCAATCTGCCTTGGACTTTCATTTTCCAAATTTCCAACCGTTTAACCAAGAAAGTTATCCAACCATGGTTCATTTGTGAAATAAGGGTCTAAGATATACCCATGATACCTTTGGTAAGTGTTTAATATCAAAAACATCAACTAACAAGTTCACTCCAAGATTTTGTTCCAAACCAGTCCAAACATTAGGGTTTTCCAAAACAGAGCAGTCCCCTTGTTTCAGTCACAACTCAGTCATTATAGCTCGAAATCGAGCATGGCTTACGCCGTTGGAAAATACATTCATAGAGTTAAAATATCACAGAAGAAATCGTTCCCAAATTTGGCTCCCATCTGGTTCAAATTTGGGCATCAAGTTGCTGCCTGAACACTTCATTCCAGAAGAACAGAGTAACAGGACAGCGAATTTAAAACATTTGGTTCGTCTTGCTCACAAAGAATGAGAACGTACATTATATACCAAATTAAATCTAGGAATGTCTAGTTTCAAACGCCACCGACGGCACATGATTTCGACATCCGAGGACAGAGTTATAGCCAAAATACTACTGCTGGTCAGAGCATACGCGAATCAGTTTTCCAGATTTGCTGGTTTCTAAAAAAATTCATTTGCCCATTCAAACCTCATTATTTTTCAATGAAATTTTTCACACATCTAATACATCCTACAAACATCCAATTCAAGCCATTAAACCATTAAAAATTGGCCTGGAAATGGCCGAACATGGCAGGGGCAAAATCGGAAAGTTTAGCTTCTTACACCCAATGAAGTTCCTACTAATTACCCACCACTAATGCATCATTATAACCACTAAACCAACAATATAATCACCATCAATCATCAAATCAGCAACAACAACCCAAGTGTGGGAATTCCAAGAGCCCACAATCACATTTTTTTACACCATAATCAAGTAACAAGTGCATGCATGAGCTTAATCTTGTCATATAATCTCCAAAAGATAAGAATCCAAGGGTTGATCATTACCTACTCCTTTGGTTTGCAAGGTCAGAATTTTCGGCCCTCTTGAAGCTCCAAGGAACCGTGAAAGCTCCCCTCTTCCTTAGCTAGATATAATCTCCAAGGGGTTTGCTAAGTGGTCTCCAAGTTTGGTGTGATTTGGATGAATTTTGGTGCATGAATTGAAGATGAAAAATGAAGAACAAAGGAGAGCTCTTCTCCTCTCTTGTTGCTCGGCCAAGTGAAGTGAGGAGAGAAGGGGTTTTGGTTCAATTGTGGCTTCCTAAGGAAGACTCATTGTGTGGTGCAAAATACATCTCAAAGTCAACTTAGAATAGTGTAATTAGGATGCGTTTGGACTCGATTTTTCTCGCGCGTTTGGTTCACTAGTGCACTAAACCTCCAATGCATATATATTCATGTAAATATTATTCACTCTTAGTTGTCCCGAAATAAGGGTCTAAAGTCCCTCAAATGAAGTCGCGCGTGTGAAAACGCGTACCGTCAGTTTTTCCGCTATAACGTGAAACTTTCGAAAAATTCTTATAACGATTGCACTACTAACTATCACTTAAATATTTATTCATAAAATTACCTATTTTAGGACCCTAGTACAAGTCTCCAATATTCCAAGCTTATTGTGCTACTACGCGGATAAAAATCTCCAAGTACTATTCACTATTTTTACTAAACGCGCTCTAGGAAATTAATTTTCGAAACGAATCATTTTAAAAATATAACGAAGATATACTACCACTTATATAGGTCTAACAGACTAGAAAATATTTCTTGGAAATAAAATCCAATTAAATAATTTATTAAGCCATAAATTAGGCATAAAATAATAGTTTTTGCGAGTCCTCACATCCTCTCCCCCTTAAGAAAATTTCGTCCTCGAAATTTACCTTGGTCGGTGAACAAGTCTGGATACTTCTCTCTGATTGTCTCTTCAACTTCCCATGTTGCTTCCTCTACTCCATGGTTCTTCCATAAAACTTTCACTAGTGGTATCTGCTTGTTCCTCAATTCCTTCACCTTTCGATCCAGAAGTTTTACCGGTCTCTCCTCATAGGTTAAGGTTTCATCGATCTCAATATTCTCCGGTTGTAAAACATGAGAGGGGTCTGGATGATACTTCTTAAGCATGGACATATGAAACACGTTATGGATACGAGATAAACTCGGTGGTAATTCCAGCTTATAGGCTACATTCCCAACTCGCTGAATAATCTTATAAGACCCTACAAACCTTGGTTGTAGTTTCTTCCCTTTTCCGGACATCAAACTTGCTTTTAAAGGCGTAATCTTGAGAAATACCATATCTCCAACAGTGAACTCCAAATCCTTCCTCCGATTGTCGGCATAACTCTTTTGTCTACTCTGAGCGGTTTGAATTCTTTGCCGTACCAATTTCACCTTTTCATTAGCCTCCTCGATCCAAGATACAGTAGTCGTGTCTAAGATTTTCCGTTCGCCTACTTCATCCCAACAAATTGGGGATCTACACTTCCGACCATAAAGTGCCTCATACGGAGCCATTTGAATAGAAGAGTGGAAACTATTGTTATAGGCAAATTCCACTAAAGTCAAGAACTTACTCCAATTCTCTCCAAAGTCCAGTACACAAGTCCTCAACATGTCCTCAAGAGTTTGAATTGTTCTTTCAGATTGTCCATCAGTCTGGGGATGATAGGTGGTACTAAAGTTCAACTTAGTCCCCAACACTTCTTGCATCTTTTGCCAAAACCTCGAAACAAATCTTGGATCCCTATCCGACACAATACTCACAGGTATACCATGTAGTCTGATGATCTCATCCAAGTACAATCTGGCCAACTTCTCCAATGGATATTTCATATTAATCGGCAGAAAATGAGCCGATTTAGTCAACCTATCTACTATCACCCAAATGGCATCATGGCCTCTCTGTGTCCTTGGTAAGCCTGATACAAAATCCATGGTAATATTTTCCCATTTCCACTCAGGTATTTCTAGAGGTTGCAAAAGCCCAGATGGTTTCTGATGCTCGGCTTTAACCTGTTGACAAACCAAGCATGTCTGAACAAATTGGGCAATTTCCTTCTTCATATTTTTTCCACCAATATAGACTCTTCAAGTCTTGGTACATTTTATTCCCTCCTGGATGTACTGTAAACTTTGATCGGTGTGCCTCTTCCAAATTTCTTTTCTAAGCCCTTCATCCTTTGGCATAACCACCCGATTTCGAAATCTTAATATTCCATCTGATCCCAAAGTGAAATCGGTCTGGTCTCCCATCTTGACTTTCTCCACCAACTTTTGCATTTCAGGGTCCTTTTCCTGAGATTCCTTAATACGTCCCAATAAAGTGGAGGTTATCACAATATTCCCCAAAATCACTTTCCTTGGTTCTAATCGAGGATTCCAATAGCTAACTTCCTCCAACAATCGAAATTCCTTAACCATCAATCCAGTCATTTGTACCTGACGGCTCAAAGCATCGGCCACTACATTGGCCTTCCCAGGATGGTACTTAATAATGCAGTCATAATCTTCCAGAAATTCCATCCATCTACGTTGCCTCAAATTCAGTTCCTTCTGAGAAAATAAGTACTTAAGGCTTTTGTGATCTGTAAAAACCTCAAATGTTACTCCGTATAAATAGTGTCTCCATTTCTTCAAAGCAAAAAACACAGCCGCTAACTCCAAATCATGGGTCGGATAGTTCCCTTCATGCGGCTTCAATTTTCTAGAGGCATAAGCTATCACCTTATCATTTTGCATCAAAACACATCCCAAACCTTCCTTAGATGCATCTGTGTAAACCACAAAACTATCATGTCCATTTGGTAGAGCTAGAACAGGCGCTCTAGTCAACCGTCTTTTCAACTCCTGAAAACTTCCTTCACACTTAGAACTCCAAATAAATTTTCCATTTTTCTTGGTCAACTCAGTCATAGGTCCAGCGATTTTCGAAAAATCCTGGATGAATCTCCGGTAATACCCTGCCAATCCTATAAAACTCCGAACTTCCGTTGGATTTTCCGGTCGTTTCCATTTCGAAACAGCTTCCACTTTAGCTGGATCCACTTTAATCCCATCCTTAGAAATTATATGCCTTAGGAAAGTCACTTCCTTCAGCCAGAATTCACACTTGCTAAACTTAGCATATAGCTGATGTTCCCTCAAGATTTGTAAAACCATTCTCAATGTTTCTCATGATCTTTCACATTCTTAGAATACACCAAAATGTCATCAATGAAAATCACCACAAATTGATCCAAGTAAGGCTTAAAAACCCTATGCATTAAATCCATGAAAGCGGCAGGTGCATTGGTTAACCCAAAAGGCATTACTGCAAACTCGAAGTGCCCATACCTCGAGTTAAAAGCAGTCTTAGGTATGTCCTTCTCCAAAATCCTCAATTGATAGTAACCTTGCCTTAGATCCAACTTTGAAAACACTACCGCCCCTTGCAGTTGGTCAAATAGTTCATCAATGTGGGGTAGTGGGTATTTATTCTTAACCGTAATATCATTTAAACCTCGATAATCTATACATAACCTCAGACTCCCATCTTTCTTCTTTACAAACAAAACTGGGGCTCCCCACGGAGAATCACTCTCTCGTATAAAACCCCGTTCCAACAAATCCTGTAATTGTAACTTCAACTCCCTCAACTCAGCCGGAGCCATCCTGTATGGTGTCCTTGATATAGGTGATGTTCCCGGAGCTAAATCAATTTTAAAAGCTATTTCCCGTTCCGGAGGTAGAGACTCCAATTCTTCAGGAAAAACATCAGAAAATTCTTTTACTACCGGTGTGTCCTCCAGATTCACCTTATCGTTAGGGGTATTAATAAGAAAAGCCAAATACCCTTGAGCTCCTTTACTTAACAACTTTCTAGCCCGAATTCCCGAAATAAGTGCAGACGAGGCTAACTTACCCCTCACATCCAATTTCAAGGTTGCCTCCCCTGGAATACACAATTCTACAATTTTCGTCCTACAATTCAGTTGGGCATTATAACGGGCTAACCAATCCATCCCTAGGATCACATCATATCCTTTAATCGCTAAGCCTATCAAATCGGCTAGCAATTTTCTTTCCCTCACGCAAATTTCACTATTCTTATACACCATATTTGCAATTAGACTTTTGTCCCCAGTGGGTGTTTTAACCTCCAAGTCATATGGTAACTTAATTGGCTTCAAGTCTATTCCACTCATGAAATCAGGGTTTACAAAAGAGTGCGTTGCACCCGGATCAATTAAAACCCTAGCTAGGCGGTGAAAGATTGGAATTGTACCTTCGACCACTTCGGTCGCATCTGGAGCTTGTGGATAGTCCAATGCGTAGACCCTAGCCGGTACTTTCGGTCGACTCCCTCCGGCACTGGTCTGCTTAGAGGTTGATTTTTCAGGCCTCTGCAGGCTTCCCCATGTCTTCAACGATTTCGGACAATTCGCGATTTGATGCTCAGTGCTCCCACACAGCAAGCATTTTCCCAGCTTTCTCCAGCAGTCATTCTCAGAGTGGTTGGATTTACCACAATACCCACAAGTAACTTGAGGGGTCACAGTCGATCCTACAGATGGTACTCCCCTAGCTTGAGTTGTCCCGCTACGACCTCCCCTAGATAGAGCTCCCCTAGAAGCTCCAGCAGTTTCTCGTTCCTCCTTCCCCTCTTCCCTTTTTAGAAGGGTGTACAAACTTACTGGTCTGCCCAGTAGTGCGACTAGGGAAATTCCTTTTTCTATTGTGGAAATCCCTCACTTGAGATCTTGCATTCTCAACCCTTTGCGCTTTCTCTAAAGCCTCAGTAAAAGTAGAGATTTGGGCTGCAGCCAGGCCCTCCTGAAGTTCCACATTAAGTCCCTGTATGAACCTTCTAATCCTTCTCCGTTCATTGACCACTAGCTCAGGAGCATATTTGGAAAGTTTAGTGAACTTCCCTTCATACTCTGCTACAGTAAGGGTTCCTTGTTTTAACTTAATAAATTCATCCTCCCTCTTCTCTTGAATTAAGGGCGGAAGAAACTTTTCATTAAACTCCCTTGCGAAATTCTCCCAAGTCCAAGGGGTTTGAGCTCTTTCCCATTTTCCTTTTATCAAATCCCACCAAGCACGGGCTACTCCCTCAAATTGAAAAGCAGCAAAGTTCACTCGCCTATCCTCAGTATAGTCTAGAGCGGCGAATATGTTGGTCATCCTTTTCTAACCAATTCTCCGCTACTTCGGGGTCAGGTTCACCCATAAACTTAGGCGGGTTAAACTTTAGGAATCTTTCCAGAGCTCTATCCTCTCCTCTATCCTGGCCCCCAGGTTGGTTAAATGGTCCAGGACCCTGTCTCTCCGCTAGACGTTCTAGGATATCAGTCATCCTATTGATGGCAGTAGCCACTTGGTTACCCTCAACGTTTTCCTGTCCCTGGGTCGGTCCAGTTGCCGATCCCTGGTCATCCCCCTGAGGTTGGGCCTGTCTAGACGCTCGCCCACGGCCTCGACCACTCCTTAATCCTTCCATTAGTCTAAACGTGCCTAGTGCAAGAAATAAATTAATTTAAGCAGAAAAACAAGAATTATATCAAATTTAGAACTAACCAAGAAAGCATTGAAATTAACAATAATTTACATTCATAAACATGTCAAGTTTGTACAATTAGCAAGTTAGGGACAATTCACAAAATATAGCACAAAGGTGCTCAAGTATACTTTTAGTCACAGAGACTAAAGTAAGAACAAGTGCCCAAAAGTAGGCCACACAAGCATGCAAATACAATGGCTCAGCACTCGCGTCACCCTAACTAGTCCTACTGTACCGTCAAAAGTCAAAAGGGTCAACGACTAAGATCCTAGTCCATAGCAGGGCTATCAGGAGGAACCTCCTCCTCGGGATCCTCCTCCGGATCCTCCTCCTCATCATCAGGAATCACCGCAGCAGCGTCCTCAACCAACTAGTAGCATCAACCAGATCTCGAAGCCCGAGTACGGACATCCCGTCTAACCTAATGAGTCGAGCCCTAGTATCCCGAAGCTCCTCTTAACCACTGCAGATGTGGCTACCTCACCCTCAGCACCTCCTCAAGCTCGGCAATCCGCTCACCCTGAGCGCAACCATCTGCCTAACGCGTCTACCTCAGCCTGTAGATCGCGGTTGGCATCCACCAACTGACGACGCTCGTCGTCCAAAGCAAGCACCACATGTCCGGGTAGGCGAAAGTCAACCTACACGAACATCGAGGGTATCATCATACGGTGAGTAGCGTACTCATCTCCTCCCGCTAGAGTCGGTATAGAAATAGTCCTAAGAGTCATAATGACCATTCGCATGGCCATTCCCGTTAGCTGCCGGGGCTCCGTTTCCATCAGCCATCCCTGCAAAATATAACAATAATAATATTTTTCAGGTTAGAAACTTAAATCACAACTCAGTTCCAATATCCTGCAATGCATGCCTATCTTAGTCGTTGTTCATCCCATCCGTCACTGAGGTAGGACTAACTTAGTTGCTAGCTGCCTCAAGTATCACTTAGGGTAGGATTAAGTCATCCCATATCGAGTCTTAAAGGTAGAGTATCTAATATGTCTCCCATAAGACCTCTAACCTAGTGCTCTGATACCAACTGTGGCGCCCCACATCCCCTAAGGCGGACCAAAGGGTATCCGCGGACGCCTGCCCACTCACGCCAGGACTCAAGCAAATCCATTCAATTTAAAACGAACTAAACACTTCGAGAGAGCAACATGAATACAATAATGTGGAAGCGTTCAAGCTTAATAAGTCACTTAATGTATATCCAGTACATCGGTAATCATGAAACGACTTAAATTCAAAGTACACATCAGGGCCCAAACTTTTCAAGTTTACAATTTCCAAAATACAACCCAAACCAGGGCCTAGTCAAAATATATAACAGGAGTCTTAACAAAATTACAACGGATGTTTCTCCATATTTCTCCAAGAGTCGGTCCTGTTAAGGAAAACAAAACTATAGGGTGAGCTAAACGCTCGTGAGCCAAGAACACACATGCAAGCATTAGTCAAATAACAATCCCAATTTAATAAAAAACCATGTCTTTCAATAATCAATCAATCAAACAGGAAAGTAATCAGAAACAATTCAAGGATAAGTAGCTTCAGGAGCTAAGTTCCACTGATCTGCCGTGTCATTCGTATACCTTCCCGCATTGACCCTCCTGTCAACCGGTCGGTATTTCCATTTCCGTAGATCACCACTTACTTCCCTCCGCCACCGTACACCCCAAGGGCCCACAATGGCCATATTGGGCGATACTCAACGAGTATGCCAAGCAAGACCTCTTATTAGGTCGAGCTTATTGTATCTCATGGCTCGTCCAAACCCCGACCAAGCCCATTGCTGGCTCGAGTCTAAGGACGGCCTATGAGTTTGGGCGTCCCCCATTCATTTGAAAGTCGAGGAGGTTCACTCCAACGACATAAGCATTCATGACATAACATTGCATTTCATTCATTCATTCAATACATTTCATTCATTCATTCATTCATTTGAAATTAGAACGAGTGCGATAAAGTACGCACCGCCTTATTTTTAAAACTTCAACAAATCCACAAATAAGCAAGTATCAAAATTCACACACTTGACACTCACCGAGCAATTCAATAAGAATTATTTTCCGGAAGTTCAAGTGTCCACGGTGAGATCCTCTTGAAGGTCTCCTTGCGCGCCTGGCAATTTAATAGTGGATAATCACACAATTAACCCACTTATCAAGAAGATTGTACACTAGTACAATCTAAGAATTATTTTGCAAAAAGGAACCTCAATTACACGTAAATCGAGGTTCAACTTGCCTTTTATTAGGTACAATATTATTTGAGTTTTTATCTTGAAAATCGTAAGCAAAACGTTTAAGAAATTCAAAAGAATAAAGAGTTCTTTGAAAAACTCTATTTCTTTGAAGTTGGAAAATTTTTCAGTTTTACGATAAATCTTTGAAAAATCATAACTCGCTCGGATAAGTCGAGAATTGGAAAACTTTATACCGTTGGAAACCTTAGAAGTACTATAAGTTCCTAGAAGACACTTTTCCATGAATCAAAGTGAAAAGTGGTCAAAATGAGCTTGAAGATGCGATTGGTTTCACAAGGCAGAATGAATTGGATTTGGCCAACTTTGAAAATTCGGCACGATTCGCACGTTGCAAACCGGCCTCTGAAATTTTCAGCTCAATTAGTGTTGCAAGTGAAGTGTAGGACAAAACAACGGATCAAAAATCGGAGTTTCGAGCACCGAATACGGTAGCCCGAAGTTGAGCAAATTCAAGACTGGATGAGAATTTTCCAGATTTGAACCTCTAACTTTAGTAATTCAATTGGGTATCGAAACGAACTTGAATCGGCACCAAAATTGGCAGTGTTTCAATACTATATGGAAGTATCTCTCTATCGAATTTCGGGGAAAAATACCTTCGGCAAGGTCGTTAATTAGCCAACCAAAGTTCAAGAAAAATCCTAAGGCAATCTGCCTTGGACTTTCATTTTCCAAATTTCCAACGTTTAACCAAGAAAGTTATCCAACCATGGTTCATTTGTGAAATAAGGGTCTAAGATATACCCATGATACCTTTGGTAAGTGTTTAATATCAAAAACATCAACTAACAAGTTCACTCCAAGATTTTGTTCCAAACCAGTCCAAACATTAGGGTTTTCCAAAACAGAGCAGTCCCCTTGTTTCAGTCACAACTCAGTCATTATAGCTCGAAATCGAGCATGGCTTATGCCGTTGGAAAATACATTCATAGATTAAAATATCACAGAAGAAATTTTCCAAATTTGGCTCCATCTGGTTCAAATTCGGGCATCAAGTTGCTGCCTGAACACTTCATTCCAGAAGAACAGAGTAACAGGACAGCGAACTTAAAACATTTGGTTCGGCTTGCTCACAAAGAATCAGAACGTACATTATATACCAAATTAAAGCTAGGAATGTCTAGTTTCAAACGCCACCAACGGTACATGATTTCGACATCCGAGGACAGAGTTATAGCCAAAATACTACTGCTGGTCAGAGCATACGCGAATCAGTTTTCCAGATTTGCTGGTTTCTAAAAAAATTCATTTGCCCATCAAACCTCATTATTTTTCAATGAAATTTTTCACACATCTAATACATCCTACAAACATCCAATTCAAGCCATTAAACCATTAAAAATTGGCCTGGAAATGGCCGAACAGGCAGGGGCAAAATCGGAAAGTTTAGCTTCTTACACCCAATGAAGTTCCTACTAATTACCCACACTAATGCATCATTATAACACTAAACCAACAATATAATCACCATCAATCATCAATCAGCAACAACAACCCAAGTGTGGGAATTCCAAGAGCCCACAATCACATTTTTTACACCATAATCAAGTAACAAGTGCATGCATGAGCTTAATCTTGTCATATAATCTCCAAAAGATAAGAATCCAAGGGTTGATCATTCTACTCCTTTGGTTTGCAAGGTCAGAAATTTTCGGCCCTCTTGAAGCTCCAAGAAACCGTGAAAGCTCCCCTCTTCCTTAGCTAGATATAATCTCCAAGGGGTTTGCTAAGTGGTCTCCAAGTTTGTGTGATTTGGATGAATTTTGGTGCATGATTGAAGATGAAAAATGAAGAACAAAGGAGAGCTCTTCTCCTCTCTTGTTGCTCGGCAAGTGAAGTGAGGAGAGAAGGGGTTTTGGTTCAATTGTGGCTTCCTAAGGAAGAGTCATTGTGTGGTGCAAAATACATCTCAAAGTCAACTTAAAATAGTGTAATTAGGATGCGTTTGGACTCGATTTTCTCCGCGTTTGGTTCACTAGTGCACTAAACCTCCAAGCATATATATTCATGTAAATATTATTCACTCTTAGTTGTCCCGAAATAAGGGTCAAAGTCCCTCAAATGAAGTCGCGCGTGTGAAAACGCGTACCGTCAGTTTTACCGCTATAACGCAAAACTTTCGAAAAATTCTTATAACGATTGCACTACTAAACTATCACTTGAATATTTATTCGTAAAATTACCTATTTTAGGACCCTAGTACAAGTCTCCAATATTCCAAGCTTATTGTGCTACTACGCGGATAAAAATCTCCAAGTACTATTCACTATTTTTACTAAACGCGCTCTAGGAAATTAATTTTCGAAACGAATCATTTTAAAAATATAACGAAGATATACTACCACTTATATAGGTCAACAAGACTAGAAAATATTCCTTGGAAATAAAATCCAATTAAATAATTTATTAAGCCATA